>OY992879.1:63805179-64002780 GCA_963921405.1 Cepaea hortensis
GAAGAAGAAAATACCACAATGCAGTGTACATGCAAATGGAAATATTCTTAAACAAGTGAATTGATACAATTATCTCGGAACAGTCATAACAGCTGATGGGAGATGACTTGAATAGATTAGAACAAGAATTGCCATGGCGAAGGTAATCTTACGCAAGATGAAAAACATACTGACCAATAAAAAGATATCAATTGCAACGGGAAAAAGAACGAACGAACGAACGAACGAACGAACGAACGATCGAACAAACTTTATTTTAAAAGAGTAACAAATTGGGCACGCAGGACCGTCTTACATTCGGCCCTTTCGATCACTCATCTTTCATTCATCAAATGTGCATGTTACATTTACATAGGGGAAAAAACCATTGTCAAATGGATTTTGAAAGCATAAACCTGGAGTACAACGAAAGGAGACCAAGCCTTATTACAAACCTTTGAGAACAAAGTTTTAAGACGCATCTTTGGACCCATTAGGGATACACAAAGTGGAGAGTGGGAAAGAAGAAGTAACAAAGACATTTATGATCTGTTTAAGTCCCCGCTAATCACTGGTATCATGAAGGCTAATAGACTACAAAGGCTGGGGCATTTAGAAAGAATGGAAGATAAAAGGGAAACAAAACTCTCTTACACTCAGGAAATAAATGACCGTAGACCCCGAGGTAGACCAAGAAGACGGTGGAGAGATAATATATATACAGACCTACAAGCACTTGGAATCAATGACTGGCAAGAGAAGGTCAACCAGAGAGACGAATGGAGACGGATTGTATCTGCAGCAAAGAACCTCAATGGCTCGGAACGCTGAAGAAGAATAAGAAGAAACAATGCATATTACGCATGGTACATTCACATGGGGGGGGGGGGGACATTTTCAAATGAAAGTTGTAAACATAAACAGTGCATATTGCAATGCTGTGAGACACATACCCCATCCACCTTCACACCCCGTAGCCACCCACACATGCCCCACCCACCACACCTCCACCCACCCACACATACCTCCACGCACTCACACAGACTCAGGCAAACATACATGCCGCCACAAATCCACTGATCCCCACCCACACACATTTCCCAACCCACACACATTTCCCCCACTCATCCCATAACCGACACGGACACACCCACCCACATATTCTCCACCACCCACCCACACACCCGCAACCACCCAGCAAAACACACATCACAAAACCACACACACATACCCCCGTCAACCCACACATCCCGCACCTATCCACACATACATCCCGCACCCTCACAATTTTCCTCACCCACCCACACACACATCAGCCAACCTACACCCACTCACCCACCCAATATCCGCCACCTCTCAACTACACATCCCCCACCTATACACACATTCCCACCCACAAACACATCTCCCCACCTGCCGACACATATCCTTCACCCATAAAACCCCCAAAAACACACACATCCCCCAACCATACACTCATCTCTCACACACATCCACCCACTCACGTACTCATCCATCAACCACTCAGACCCACCCGCCCATCAACACATGCATCTCTGATCTACCCTCCCACCCACACACACCCCAACCACCCAGCCAAACACACATTCCCCATCCTCACATACATCCGTCATCCACCTGCACATTCCACACCTCCCCCACCTCTCACACATCTCCCCTCTCACACAAAACTCCACCCATAAACACATTCCCCTCACACACACACACATCCCCCACATGCATTCCTCATACACATCCCAGCCCACACATCCCTCACCCACACACACATCCCCCACCTACAAACATCCTCACCACCCACACATACATCCTCCACCCACTCACATTTACCCCATCCACACTCACACAATCCCACCCACACAGACAAATCCCATTCACAGACACCCCCGCACTCATCCCCCACACCCATTACACACCTTCATGACATGCGTGCGCTCAACTCTCTCTCTCTCTCTCTCTCTCTCTCTATCTCTCTCTCTCTCTCTCTCTCTCTCCCAACCCACACAATATTCTACACACCCATTCACTCACCCAAATACACATTCCCTACCCCCCCCCCCAACCCACCAACACCCACATACTTCCAATAATCCTCCCAAATACACCCCCCCCCCCACACACACACATCCCTCACACACACATACATCCCCCACCGACTACACATCCCTTCACCCATTCCCACATCACCCATCAACCCATACACATCCCCCACAAATAAACCTCTCCACACATACATTCCCAAGCCCCACACACATCCCTCACATACACACCCACACAAACATCCTAACATCTACACACATACATGATCACTGAAACTAATAAGAACAAACTCCCACACTTTATACACAGTTGAGACACTGATGATTGTCGTGAGCATTCTCGCAAAAAATTGTAAGAAGTGGAGAAAAAATTGTACATATACATTGTGTAGCGGAAAAAATTAGTGATGCAATTCAACTCTCTCTCTCTCTCTCTCTCTCTCTCTCTCTCTCTCTCTCTCTCTCTCTCTCTCTCTCTCTTTCTTTCTCTCGCCCACTCACTAACTCTCTCACTCACATCACAGTAATGTTATGTTATATTATACATGATAAAATCAAGTGGCATACAAAATGATAACTCGTAATATGAAATATGAGAATGCATAAAAATATGGTATAGTATGTTACATGACATGCGTGCGCTCAACTATCTCTCTCTCTCTCTCTCTCTCTCTCTCTCTCTCTCTCTCTCTCTCTCTCTCTCTCTCTCTCTCTTACTACACACACTATCACACTCATTCACTCTATCTCTCTCTCTTCTCTCACACACACACGTACATACACACACACGCCCACACACAACATACACACGCAAATACACACATATACCCCCGCACATAAACACACCTACACACATCCACATACTTACGCACACGTGCTAACATAAAACACAAATACACACTCCCTCGCATACACTGCATGCATGCACACTTACACACACGAACATATACACATACATATACGAGCACACACACACACATACACACATATACACACGCACATACATATAAACACATTGAGGAGCTACATAGAACCTGTGCTTTTGAATGGATGTGAAGTGCGGAACAATGAGCAAACAGGCTAAAAAAAACCAAATGGCAGTAGAAATGTGGTTTCCGAGGAAAATTATAAGAATACCATGGACAGACAGAGAAAACCAATGACCAAGTCCTACAAGAAACAGATAAAAACTGTAAACGTATTAGAGATATTAGACATAGACAGTCACGAGGAGTAGGCACAGAAGTTAATACCTGGATGGTTTGGCCACGTGGTATGGTCGAAACAAGAACACTGAGCTGATCCACGACTCTAGTGATTGCGTTAGATGACGAAACATGACCGCCCACGCTTATAGGCACGACACATGATGATGATGATGATGATGATGATGATGATGATGATGATGATGATGATGATGATGATGAGACTGGGTTATGAAGACAAAAATATATGATGGCAGAAATGAAATTCAAAGGTCTATAACAAAGCAACTTCGTGATTTGGATGTCACAGATGAAGCAAATAACCCATCTTAGTGAAACCCTACTTCGAAAGCGGACACATACACCTATTTGGGAAGCAATGTAGAACAAATGGGGGAACAGGCAGAGATGTTAAAATAACAATACAAAAAGCAAGAGGAGCTTTTATAGCACAAGGAAATGTGTGCTAGCCAAAGGAAGTTAAACTTGGCACCAAAGTTAGAATGTGTAACTCCAGTGTTAAATCGGTATCACAAACATTCACTGACTGGTGCCTGTGCAGCATAGTTGGAATACAATGGTGGGTAGGTCAGCATGGCCGAATGGATAAGAACGCTCGTTCTAAAACATCTGATGTGCTAATGCTGAGGTAGGAGGCTCAACCCTTACACCAGTCAGTTGGACTAAAATGTTGACTTCTCGTCCTTGACTTGGGCACGTAAATAACATGTACCTCAAAAGTCAAGTGGGTTCGTCTGATGGCAAAGGACACTGGTAAAGCTAAAGGGGAAGCTAATTCACACACAAAATTCAGCCCAGTGCTACTAGAAAAAGCGTGTATGCACTACGCTTGAATTCAAAGTGAGCGAGAACCCAAAAATAAAATTACAGAATCGCCGATGTAAAGCTCATGGACAGAACTAAATAAATCCGAGTGAACCAAGAGGTGAAGAAAAGATGTTGGCGCTGAGTAGGACACACACTGAGAACACCTGAGGACAATATAACTAGACACTATCTTGTCTGGGACCCACAAGACAAAACACACACTGAGAAAACCTGAGGGAAATATAACTAGACACTGTCTTGTCTGGGACCCACTGGGTGAAGAAAATAGAGGGGGACATAAAGACATAGGGAGAAGAGAATTACAGAGATGAATAATACTGAGGGGACATGGAGGAGCCGCAATAGATAGAAAAAGATAGGACAGCTTGGCGTGATTTGGTTGAGAGCCTATGTCCGAATGGGGGAGAAAGGGCAGAAAATAGATGTGGCTGATTTGGTTTTCAGTATTGTCTGGTGATACCCTCGTTACTTAATTTACCATTTTATGAATAACAAACTTTCGTCGATAACAGCTGGTAGTAGTGGGGAAATGTGCAAAACGAGTATATTTTGAGGATTGAAATCAGAGGATTGGAGTCAGTCCTCCTCCTTCTCGCAGCTGGGTGGGGCGGGTCAGTAGGGGGAATAAATAGGTCAAAATCTGTCTAAATTAACTCATATGTTTATATTGGTTGTATATGCTATTTATAATGAACCGTGTGTGTGCGTGCGTGTGCTTGCGTGTGCGTAGGTGTATGTGTATGCGTTTAGGGGCGACGAAGTGAACCCTCGGTGGCGGGCGTGTCGGAGTGGCTGAACAGACTTGCGCGCGTGTATGTGTTTGCGCGTATACATTTCTTTCTAACTGGTTGCCTATCTGTCTGTATGTCTGGTTGTATGTGTAGTAATAGTCTGTGTCTCTCTGTGTGTTTGAGCGCATGTCTATCTGCCCATATGATTGGTGTATATGTCGTTGGACGTGTGTGTGACATTGTTGTGACGTCACCTATCTGTTTGTCTGACTATTTATCTGCCTGCTTAAGTGACTGTGTGTGTCTATAAGTAGAGGCCATCACTCGGTGTTTAAGCGTGGCTAAAAAAAGTAACATTCATTACAAAAACGTTGGAATGCACTAACAGCGAACAGTTACACACACGGCCTGTTCGCAGTTAATTAGTTAGCGGTGCAAAACTGTGTGTGTCATATTAAGTAGTGTGCTATGCTCATCTCGAGGTATGGTGTCCGCCTCGAGTGCTGGGGGTCCCGGCTTCAAGTCCCGGTGATGACCGGGATTTTTTCACGTGGACTTCTTAGTAACAAAATGTCCCCTGGTCTCTGGGTAGTGAGATCGGACGCCCTGTGTGTATTGTTGCGCACTTAAAAAATCTCTTGGTAGTTGGAAATCGAAAAAGAGTAGACTAACGGCGCTGCCCGGGCAAAACTGTGAGAAAAAAATCTACCCAAAGTATTTCAGAATCCTCACCGGTGCTGCGGAGTTCGTGCACTGAGCTGAGATTTTCCGGACTTGAGTTAGGAGTAGAACGGAGCACTTATGGGTTACACCCGTATGCCGTGATGTTGATCCGTCGAGTAAACTAAACTAAGCTCACTTGAATATGTCGCCAGAATCGTCCCTGTACCTCAAATACTTTCTTAATACTTTTCCTAAATGCCCCTATGTGACGTCACAACAATCCTTAAGAAAATAAAGATTGAACTGTCAAATCTCTCGCCATAGGATACTTATCTGCTTCTTTATAAAACTTTAATTATTAAAAGTAATAGTATACACGAGTTAATATTTAAAATAGTATTTTTCATGTGTATAGTGAAAATTGCCGGTCTCCATGGCGAAGGCTTTACGAACACGGTTCGTAATTCCGCTTTCCTGTGTTCAAAACACAGCTTGCAACCGATTTGGCAGCAGACAACATTGCGCTGGGGTTTTAACGTGTTGGCATGGGAACTGGTTGTTCAGAAAGAAATGGCAAACTACTGAACGTAAATGTGCGAAAACATCAACAACAGCAGTAAATGCTGGTGTTGACAGCGATGTCATGCAAATATGATATGCAGTGAAAATTAAAGATTGCTGCACAAGTTAGGAGTCAGGCGGCTTACCATCAGCAATTCCGAAGTAAATGTGCGAATCCGATCGTCAGAAGCCCTAAGGTGTTTACATTATATATCCATTGAAAAGTGACAGACTGTTTATTATAATAGCGGTTATTATTATCTGTAGTGGATGGGACTTGAAGACTATCATCACGCAATTGTGGTGTGTTAGAGATACAATCCTCATCCTCGGGCTGTGTGACGGTGTACAACCGGTCACATGGTCACATGTTTATGGGGTTACATCAGGGACACACGGTTAATGGTTACAGCCGGTCAAAGGGGGGTTTGCTTCCGGTCATGTGCTTATGGATACATCCGGTTACATGGCAAACGATTTTGTTTGTTCCGGTCACATGTACATATACGCATGTACATCCGGGACACGTGGTTAAAAGGGGTACTACAAAAACTGTGTCTTGTCGGCTGTCGAAACCGGTGACCTATTTAGTGATGACCACCATGTATGGGAGTGATTCCGCTACCTCGTCAACAGGACATCGAAAGTTTAAAATGGTCTCCTGTCTCTCTCTTTTCTATGTCCGTATAGTCCTAGGGTCACAGAGTAATACCAAAGGACATCCCGGCATAAATACAACATAGCGTGGTCTCGAAAACAACATTCGCGAGTGTAACCAATTTATCACAGTGTCCGACTAAACCTTTCACGTAGTCGGAATGGAGAGTTGTGATCATCGACTCCAGTCAGGGAAGGCGTATCTTTACTTAATAACTAGCGGGTCATACAGCAGCGACTAGTGTTTAGCGCATTTTATCAGTGTATAATCTTACACATGAACACAACTAGCTCTCCCGGCTCGACCTTAGGCATCTCATGTAACATGACATGTCAATTGAGATCAGTCCTGACCAGTGAGGTTATCGTGTCTCAAATCAGGCATTTACACTTTCACTAATTTTTCTGTCTGTCCATAGGGGTCATTGCATCTTTCCCCAGAAACCCATTTCCAAGGTCTATATATGTTTTTCAGCTTCTCTCCTCATTGCCACGTTTCACATCCAGACAAAAGTATAGGTTCTATGTAACATTTCATCACTGTCTTTCTTCACCAGAAGAAAACGTTATTTAAGAATTACTATTTTTGCCACTAAACAGTATCAACTATGAAAATGATGATAATGACAACATTAAACAATGATTATTGTTCTCACCCATATTGTTATATATGACAATTCTATGCAGCACACGTGGAACAGTAAATGTCACTTTCCACCACGGATTATAGTTATGGTGTAGTGTTTTAATACATGTTCTATCATTAGAACTTGTATCACCATCGACGGCAGCAGCGGAAGTACTAATACTTGCATCGGCTACGGATATTGATCCTGTATACTGCTTTAAAGCTACATTTCTACCTGTCATAGGATAGAAAACTGAGTGTATGAACTCATTCATCTTGAATGTTTCACTCTAAACAACAAAATTTAACAACAAATGCAACTTTCAGATAGTGCCAGGTCTTGTAGAATGTCTATCAACACCACCGTCATCATCTGGCACTATCTCTGTATTGAAGGTGGGTTGTAAGGAACCTCCGCCAGTCTCTGACCTGTGTCTTCATGAGGCACTCAGGCAGGTGTCTTCCAGTTCATGTCCTGTTGTTGTTTACCCACATTTAAAATAACGTCATCAAATTCTTTAATAATGAACATTGAAGAACACTGTCCCATACGCAGCATGATGTCTCTGAAACTGAATGAAGTCCAGTACAGGACCCAGATTCACACCTTGGGGCAGACTGAGTGTATGTTACCAGCCTGACATCTGTAGACCAATCAGCAACTGGATGAGTGGTGTGGTCAACATCTGGCCTGCCTGCTTTACTTGCTAGACAATTTCTAACACTCACTTTTGGTTGGGTCGAACGGGGAGCCCAATTCAGAGCACAAATACCTTACTTAAAACGATTTGAATATATGACTACCAGGCTGCAAGGCCAGCATGCTACCCACTGTACTACTTCAGCTGCCCATTCAATGACATACTGTAACCATATTACACATTACTGCCAGGCCAGCATGCTAGCCACTGCTACTTCAGCTGCCCAGTCAATGACATACTGTGGCCATATTACACATGAATGCAGGGGTAGCATGATAGCCACTGTGCTACTTCAGCTGTCCAGTCAATGATATAATGTGGCCATATTACACATAACTGCCAGGCCAGTATATAAGCCAATGTGCTACTTCAGCTGCCCAGTCAATGACCTACTGCGGGAATATTACACATGACAGTGACTTAGAGTGAACAATAATGAATGAATGACTTAGAGAGAATAATAACGAATGAATGACTTAGAGAGAACAATAATGAATGAATGACTAAGAGAGAACAATAACGAATGAATGACCAAGAGAGAACAATAATGAATGAATGACCAAGAGAGAACAATAATGAATGGCATGGTTCCTGGAAAATGAGTCAGGGCTTAATGAATATGACCATGGATACAAGACATTAAATCCGCCCGCAGCATGAGAAACATGCCTGAGGTAGGAGAGCTAGCAAAGGATCCAGCACTTTACTGGGGGGATTTGATGTGAAAAACGTTATGCAAAGGACTTGCACCATGGTGATAAGCAATACAATCTTGCATTGATTCTGCTGTACTGCACACTGCGACACAAACTGATGTGATAAACAATACAATCTAGCATTGATTATGTACTGCACACAACCACACAAACTGATGTGATAAACAATACAATCTAGTATTGATTTTGTACTACATACAGCCACACAAAGTGATTCACTGAAAGCTGAAATTAAAGAATAAGATCAAATATGTAAATGTTAGTTACCTCCACTGACATAAATGGAACACACTTTAGATGCTATAGTTCCTTGAATGGTGAAACTGTTCGTGTATATTGATTTATCACATAAAACATCCACTGTGTTGGCATCTACGGGGACAACATTAATGTTTGTACACAGGTTTTCCGAGTTATCCAGTGCTACTATGAAGCGGTGAAACGGACCTAACAGACAAACATAAACACTGTTGTGATTACATTAATGTAAACATGGTATTTGACATTAACTGCATGTTGGGTGTGCTAATGTGAAGTTGTCAATCAATAACATAATCGCCATCAAATCTCTTGCCAACAGGCATGGGCAGCCAAGCTTCTTCACATCTTGTGATCCCAAACAGCATGTATCAGTTCGTGTGCTGACACATTTCCGTAACATGATCAAAGCTGTCAAGATTCATCTACCGCTGTCTCGCAGCTGACACCTCCTGATTTCCGCTGGGTATTTGCCATGGACTTTTAGGTATACTGTTAGTTCCCAGTTCTCGGCGCTCTCAAAGATGGATAGCCAGCTGTCAGGGCATTTAATTCTGCTGTTCGGCTTTAGTTCAGGTTTTAAGAAACGTATCCATCCAGCCTTGACAAAAGTCCCCCTGTTGGCTGGCATCTCGCTTCATAAAGTACCTTGTCATATGTGAATCGGCGTTGCCCAATGGTCACCCTGCACGCAGACAATACTGGTTCTAGTGTTTGTGTTCTTTTGGTCTGAGTGTAGATACAGAGGGGACATATCGGGTCGCAATCTGCCCAGGCTGCCAGCTAATGGCAGGGCATCGTACAGTGATCTGACAATGAAGCTTATTTGCAGTGGCGACAAGTGTAACATATTGTTCCACGAGAGAGACCTCTGCAGGTTCCCTTCCTATGATACCCACTGACCTTGCTGTGGCTGCTAAACAGCCTTCTGCACTCGCTTAATGTCCTTTCCTTCACGAATTTCCTGGACCACCATGTCTCTGCTCAGCCTGGCCAACGCCTTTGACCACCATTGATATCCAAGACACCCCACTACAATGTATTAATGTCTTTGTTTATATCATGTTATGCATCTTTTGAGTTTCAGCTTAATTTGAGTAATCAGCAGATAGTGATCTGCATAGGAACGTCAAAACCTCTAGAAACTTCATGTACAGACACTTTCTTGTTTACACGGATATGGTGTATTTGATTTTAAAATTTCTGGTCGTGTTACTTTATGTATTCTTGAATGTGTAAAAGCACTCCAGTCTACGATGCATTTATTCACTGTACAGAAATTGGTGATTCACCACACCCGTGAGTAGTAAGGTAAGAGGTTTTCAGTTAGTAAACTCCTCCACGTATCCGCCTTCATTGTCAATATTGACGTCATCAAAACCGTCTAACAAATGGAGCCTCTGCACCTAACTTTCGTATCTATGGCTAGTTCAGGTCAAAGTTTTGGTGGGAATTTTAAAAAGTCTGGTCTACTAAGGAGTGGAGAAGGATTATTTGGAGGATACAACCCTCCGTGAGCCTCCTTCTTTGCTAATATCGACGTCGTCAGAAACGCCTCATTTTCGTATCTTTGGCATGTTAAGATCGATGTTTTGGCGCCATTTTTTACAATCCTTGTCTACTAAGGAGTGGAGAGTGGATGTCCGGCTTGGCCGTGTCGCCGACTAGTGACCACAAGTCCGTGTCACCGTGTAGTGACTACAAATCTGTCCACTGATGATAACAACCGGCATCCGACGTCACCGTAGTACCTACCATATCTTAAACTTAACATAACAAAGATCCATAATATACACATACTACGTCTGTTAAAAAAAAAAAATCAAGAATTCTCACCGGTATATCGCCTTATCCCGAGGCTTATCTCTGACATTACAAACTGGTATGGAAAATCAATAACACTCGACATAATTGCGGCCAGGGATTATAGCCTCAGTGTATGCCCTTACTCAGTTAAAACAAGTGGTATGACTAGGAGATATCACAACCAGTATCATCATGTGCCACGCCAATAAACATGGGTGGTTATATTTCACCAACACATTCACCAGCTCCTTGCTTAGATCTTTGTGATGCTAAGGTCAAACGAAATCCTTCTTCTTGAACTAAAACCATATTCGTCAAATGAAAACCTGCATCATCATTATCATCATCATCATCATCATCATCATCAATCATCATCATCATCATCATCATCCACTTTGCCCCATGGGTGGCATTGGATAGTGTCATTGCTTGTGGTTGTACAATGTCTTTGATGTCGTAAATCCATTTTCTTCTTTGGCGTCCTCTTGGTCTCGTCGCAGATGATCTTTGATGTAGAGCCAGCGATGGTAGTTGATGATATTGCATTCTAACGAGATGGCCAAACCACTTGATCTTCTGGCTTTCAATAAATGTGGCACTAGGTGTTGATACCACTGTCTGTCTGATAACAACATTTATTACTCGGTCTCGGATTGTTAAGTTGACAGCTCTCCTCAGGCATCTCATCTCACAGGTGTTGGATGTGTGAAAATGTGATTTGGGTAAGTCCAAATTTGAGATTGGTAGCATAGGGTTGGTGTGAATATGCTGTTTAGTATCTGTCGTTTAGAGGACATGGGTATATTTGGATGTTTCAGTATGGGTCATAGATGATATGTATGTGCACTTGATTTTCTGACATCTGATTTCGATTTTTCTGTCCGATCTACCATCTTCTGTCATCACACTTCCAAGATATTTTAATTCCTTAACTTGTTTCAGAGATGTGCAATTTATCTGTATACTTAGTGGACTAGGAGATCTGCTAACTTGCATTACTTCGGTTTTGGCTGTATTTATACTCATCTGCTGAATGTTGAACTCAGATTATTAATACGAGTGTGCAGTCTGCCCTCGTCGCTATAAAACAGTCACTTATCGTCTGCAAATAGAAGTTCATTTGACCGATGGTAGACACAAGAAGCGTCTCTTGTTCTTTGGCGATGTGTTTTAACGTGCTGGGTGAGATTATTAGCCCCATTCGAATACTTTACCATAAGTTGCATAAAGTGACTCTACGATGTTTGACAACTAGAAATCTTTATTTTTGTTAAAGGAAAATTAGCTTGCAGTATAATAATGATACAAGCAACAGTCGACTTGACACAAGTTCACAGTGAGACGTTGAATATGGCGTTGACTATTATTAGTTCCTACAACTCACCAAAGGCAGATAACTCGATCTTGGTTAGTTTAGTAAGTCAAATAGTCAAACAAGATGTGATGTTCACAAGTCTAATCAGCACTATCAAACCCGAACATGCTTTCTCAGTCTTTGTTTTAATCGCCGATGAACTCTTTGGCCTAATAATGGTGTTGCTTACACCTGGGATGCCTCTGGGTAAGAATCTCGTAGGTAATTATTGCAACGCAGATGTGAATGTCCAAGAACTTGAAAAGAAATTCGCTAAATCTGTAGACATATATATATCTTCTTCTTTCGTTCGCCTGAAATATGTTTATAACTGTAATGTTGTCTCTTGTATGAATCTAACAGTCTTTTTTTTTCAGTTCACTCAGCGGTCCATAGAGTATCTTCCACTGTTGTCTCTCTAGGCCAGAAGGTTCGCTTGGATATATTGTAGTTTGGGCATCCTAGAGTATGTTCTCTGCTGTCTGCGACGCGAAACCATATGTGCACATGGCTGAGGTCACCAATCTTTAAATTTGTATACATGTGGTTTCGTAATCTATTGTGTCCTGTAATCTACTGTGTTCGTGTGTCGAGTAAGACCATAGTCTACTCTTGCAAAAGATAAGTGCTGAAGACGGAGGCAGCCAGCCAGGAGGTGCACCACATAAATCAGGCTGCCACGCAATAACGCCGTGAATTATGTCAAAGACATATGTATGACTGAGAAACTAAGTTCGATGATACTGCGATGTTCGTCCATCATGAATGACGTTGACCATTCATTGACGATGACCATTCATTACACTACATCTTTGATTTGATGAGGAACGAATGACTTGCGCTTTGGTTTTATATAACCCTCGCCCCCGCAACACCCTCGCCCCCGCTCCCTCGTCTGTGTCCGTCTGGCTCCAGTGGCGAACATGTCAAGACGACTGGAAGACGGACACAGATGCAGTGGACGTTAGGCTGCCACGGCCAGTTATCCCTGTTTGTATTGGCTCTCGGGAGCCTCGGGCCCTTCCGTCAATTCTTTTAATTTTCAGTTTTAAGACAAGCGTAGCGACAAGCAATGAGCGTATGATTACTTATAGGATCAACACGATTTCCTTCACCGAAGACGGACTGACCGCCAGAGCAGACCACACACAAACATGAGGCGAGAAACTGCCCACAGAAGATACTGCTCGTCTAAGTTGCGAGCAGATCTCCCGATTTACGGTTGAGCCTCTCCAGCGCAAATGTGCACATGGCGACTGACTGGACAGACGTTCATGCACACGCAAGCCGAGAGTAGCATCGCTAAAGCTGAGACAAGCATATGACTACTGGCAGGATCAACCAGATATCTATCGGACAGACGGACTATTCACGCACACGCAAGCCAAGAGTAGCATCGCTAAAGCGCGCCCTCCCGGTACAAGGTGATACATGCAAAACCACTGGACGCCTACCGACGAGCTTTCAAGCTACGCCGGCAGGACTAACCGAAAAAAACAACAAGTTGACTGGCAGAACTTCTATACTTGGATGTAAACCAACAGTTGCATTAACAACTTAAGTCTCATTGTTTTGTTGTTCTTGTGAATGTGAGAACACTGGAGTGTAGGTAAGTTAGTAAACTATCGTCTACCATATAGTTCCCAGCCAAATGGTGCTTGTCTAACACAGACAAATTCAAAGACCAAAATCCAGTTTGGTTGTAGCCATTTGTCGACATATCTCTTGATTTGAATAACATTTTTTCTTATTTTGACCGTCGTTTTTATTAACATGCCCACCATTTTTCTTACATTGGCCAGCCTATTTCTTAACATATCTTCAGAAATGTAGAATATATGTGAGTCATCATCATTGGGGGGAGGGCGAACGTAATATCAATACCATAAGATATGCGAGTGAAACAGTATTGATGTCAGACAATGATCAGTACTTGGAATCTATTGTAGCTGCTTTTGTAGTACACAGTGAGCAACTAGGATTAACATTAAATTAACAGAAGCAGACACATATTATATTTGTCACTAGAAAGGATTACCACAATGTAATATACAAGTAAATTGTAATATTCATAAACAACTGAAGGGGTACAATCATCTCTGCACAGTCATAATAGCTGATGGTCAATGCCTTGAAAATATTAGAATAAGAAGCGTTATGGTGAAGGCCTTTTGCAAACTGGAATACATACCGACTAAAACATGTGTTGAACTACTTTTGTATGGATATGAAGCTTAGCATATTACCAGACAAGTTGAAAAACGTTTAATAATGTGGATATGAGTTTTGTGAGAAACACACAGACAGAAAAACCAATGTCCAACCCTACAAGAAACAAATGAAAACCGTCAACTGTTTAGAGAAATTAGTGAATTATTTAAACTACTGTATACAGGAAGAAAATGTTGAACAAAGAAAAAAAAAGGAATATCTGATGGTAGGTACCTTTAAGTGGATAAAATATGATTCACCATGGTGAAGGTAGTCTTTGGCAAGCTGGAAAACATGCTGACTAATATAAAGCTGTTAATTACAGCGAGAAAAAGAGTGTGTAAGTATTACATATATTCTATACTTTTGTATGGATATGAAGAGAGGACAATTAGCAGACAAGCTAAAAAAAAAAAACATCTAATAGCAGTGGAGTTGTGGATTCTGAGGAAATGTTTTTAATAGATTCATTAGACAGACACATGAAACGTCCACCAATTATTTAATACATCGCAATAGAACAAAACATACATCATAAGAGATGCATAGACACTATAGCAGTTATGTAAGGCTACATACAATCTAATACAGCATACATAAAAGAAGCTTTCAATAATACTATACATATCTATACGCAGTGGTAAATGTGCATACACAAACACACGATACTTTCCTAAAATACACTCTAGACAAGCTCGCAATACAAATATATAGAGGCATGCATGTTGAGTTGGTGTGAGAAATGTTCGGTTATTTTCACATCAGGGTGTAATAGGTGACCAAGTCACAACACAGATTCGATGAGCTGACAGGGGTGAAATGTATCAACTTGACACATTGGACAGTTTATATACACCCTAATACACCACTAACTATAAAGATAAATAGCACATATCTGAAACAAGTTAAAGAATTCAAATATCTTGGAAGTATGATCACAGAAGATGACAGATTGGACAGAGAAATCGAAATCAGATGTCAGAAAAGCAAGTGCACTTACATATCAACTAGCAACCATACTGAAACATCCAAATATACACATGACCTCAAAACGACAGATACTAAACAGCATATTCACACCAACCATATGCTATCAATCTCAAACTAGGACTTTATCCAAATCACATTTGTAGCAAAATGAACACATGTGAGATGAGATTCCTTAGGATAGCTGCCAACTTAACAATCCGAGAACGAGTAAGAAATGTTGTTATCAGAACTACAGTGGGATCAAAACCTTGTGCTACATTTATTGAAAGCCAGGAGAATAAGTGGTTTGGCCATCTCTTTAGAATGCAACACCGTCAACTACCATCGCTGGATCTACATTAAAGATCATCCGCTACGAGACCAATAAGACGTTAATGAATAAAATGGATTGACGACATCAAAAACATTGTATAATCAAATGGAATGATACTATCCAATGCCACTCATCGGGAGTTGGAGCGCCAATTAATCCTCCTCGCGACGCTTGACGTCAAAAGTGGATGATGATGATGATGATGATGATGATGATGATGATGATGATGATGATGATGATGACGACGACGATGATGATGATGATGATGCAGGTATTCATTTGACGAATACGGTTTTCAGTTCAAGAATAAGGTTTTCGTTTGACCTTAGCATCACAAAGATCTAAGCAAGGAGCTGATGAATGTGCTGGTGAAATATAACCACCCATGTTTATTGGCGTGGCACATGATGATACTGGTTGTGATATCTCCTAGTCATACCACTTGTTTTAACTAAGGGCATACACTGAGGCTATAATCCCTGGCCGCAATTATGTCGAGTGTTATTGATTTTCCATACCAGTTTGTAATGTCAGAGATAAGCCTCGGGATAAGGCGATATACCGATGAGTATTACTGCTATTTTAACAGATGGAGTATGTGTATATTGTCGGTTTATGTTATGTTAAGTTTAGGATATGGTAGGTACTTCGGTGACGTCGGATGCCGGAAGTATTCATCAGTGGATGGACTTGTGGTCATTACACGGTGACATGGACTTGTTGTCACTGCTCGGCGACACGAACAAGCCGGGCAGCCCCCTCCACCCCTTAGTAGACAAGACTTTTAAAAAATCCCAGCCATAACATCTAACATAACAAGCCAAAGATACGAAAATAAGATGCTGAGATTCCAGTTGTTAGGCGGTTCTGATGGCGTCAATATAGAAGGAACGAACGAACGAACAAACGGTCTTTATTTTCAAAGTTTAACAAATTGAGCACGCAGACCCGTCTTACATTCGGCCCTTCCAATCATTCATCTTTCGTTCATTAATAGTGCATAATACATTCACATAGGGAAAAAAAAAACATTGTCAGATAAATGTTGTAGACATACACAATGCATATTCCATGTTATCAGACACAACCCCACATACCAACACATCCCCCATCCACCCACACATCCCGCACCCAACCACACACACACCTCCATGCACACATACATTCCCCCATCAATCCACCGATCCCCCACCCACACGTCCAACACCCACACACACACCCCACCCACACACACAATCAGGCACACATATATGCACCCACCCACCAATCCCTCACCCACACGTCGCCCACGCACGCACATCCCCCACCTATACATATTGCCATACCCATACACATTCTACACTTACGCATCCACATATCATCCACCAACCACCAACACAACACCAACCATCCAGCAAAACACACATCCCCCAACCACACATTCAACACCAACTTCTCCCAGCCAATACACACATCTCACACCTCCCCACAAACAGCCCCCGCACCCACCCACACATCCCCCACTTATACACATCCTCCGTACACACATCTCCCACCCACCCACCCACACTCCCGAACCCACCCACACGCATCCTCCACTTATCCCACAAGCTACACACACTCATCCACGCACACATTTTAAATCCACCCACCCCAACAACACATCCCTTAACCAAACATCCCCCATCCACACTCCCCCACCCACACAATTACTTCCCCACCCACACACACATATCCCGACCCATACACATATCCCCCACACATACATCCCCACCCACAAACACATCCCCATCGAAGAACTCCCACCCACACACACCCTATTATCCACACATATCCCATCCACACACATCCTCACCCACACACATCTCCCCACCCACACACAACCCCCACCCATACACTCATCTCACACACATCCCCCACTCACTTACCCATCCCTCAACCACTTAACCTACACATCCCCCACACATCCCTGCCCACCCATCAACACATACATCTCCCATCTACCCACCCATATTCACACACCCCAACAACCCAGCCAAACACACATCCCCCACCCTCACACACATCCTTCACCCACACATCCTTCACCCACACGCACATCCTACACCCAACCACACCTCCCCCACCCACCCACCCACATCCATCCATCACTCACACATATCACCTCTCCCACACAACACCCTACCCATACACACCCACCCTCACACACATCCTTCACCCACACGCACATCCTACACCCAACCACACCTCCCCACCCACCCATACACATCCATCCATCACCCACACATATCACCTCTCCCACACAACACCCCACCCATATACACCCACCACCCACACAAACATAACCCACACATATCCCCACCAATACACCCCACACCCACACACTCATCTCCACACACACATATATCCCACCATCCCCCACCTACAAACACCATCACCACCCACACATACATCCTCCACCCATACACACACTTACACCACCCACCCAGACATATTCCCCCATGGACACACACATCCCCACACACATCCCCCACACCAATTACATACCCATCCTCTAACACACACATCCCCACACACACATTCACCCACACATCCTTCATCCACCCACCCATCCACACACACCTGCCTCACCTACACAATCCCACCCACCAACCCCCACACGTCCAACCACCTGTTGGACAGTTCAGTTGTCTGTACTGAACCTCCTAATGGAATGAGCGATCACTATCCGCTTTGTTGCACGTGGTCGAAAAGAGGTACCAAAACTCCGAAACAAACACATAAGTATAAAATATAGAAATTATAAAATTTTCAATCAACATTGGTTTTATTTACAAGATTTGCTCAACTCATCTCTGGACTATGTTTACCAGCTTCCTGACCCAGATGATGCGCTGGAACACTGGCTGAAGACCTTTCTAAGTGTATTCGATAAGCATGCTCTATTTAAGGAAGTTCGAGTTAAACATTACACTAAGTCCCCGTGGATCACCCAGGAGGCACCCAATTATGAGAGACCGGGACAGGGCACATAAAAATAGAGATCTAACCACGTACCGTAGTCTGAGAAACAAAGTTCAATATCTTATTCGAAAGGAAAAGAAAAATTATTTTAAGAACTTAATAATAGATAAAACCAACACTAAAGATCTATGGAAAGCTATTACTACCTTGACAAACAAACACAATTCATCACAATCAGGTTACATGTGATCAATTCAGTAGTTTCTTTCAATCCGACATAAACCAATTGAAGGCTGCAATACAAGACTCTCCTCATGACATATCTTTATTATCATCATTCTGTGAGAGCAAATGCTATGGAGTCATTCCCACAAACATACCGCTAATGACGACCACTGAAGTATTTACTCATCTCAGTAGCCTAAAAAACAATAACTCATCAGGACTAGATGGAATCAGTAATCGTATCCTTCGCTATGCTGCACCGGCGATCTGCGAGTCAATAACTTTTATATATAATCAATGTCTCATCTAAGGTCACTTACCATCAGCCTTTACAATCGCTAAAGTGTATCCTCATTTAAAAAATGGGTCATTAGAAGATCTTCTCATGAGTAACTATAGGCCAGTTTCCATATTATCTAAACTATCCAAAACCACTAGAAAAACTCATTCACAAAACAACACTAGAACACTTAGTTCGCCACTAACTAATAGTTGACAGTCAGTCAGGGTTTCGGCCAAAATATTCTTGCCATACGGCCCTAACAAACACGATAGAAAACTGGCATCAAAATATTAACAACAATACTCTATGTGGAGCGGTGTTTATAGACTTTAGAAAAGCATTCGATATGATAGATTATACTATTGTGATTAATAAAAAAAAACTAGAAACAATTAAAATAAGCTTTAATATAGTGACATTAATAAAATCATTTTTATTAGACAGAAAACAAGTAATATCACACAATAAATCTTTATCTCAAGCCATTACCATTAATATTGGAGTTCCTCAGGGTTCTATACTTGGCCATCTGTTATTTGCCATTTATAAAAATGACCTTCCCTTATACATTTCGTCGTTCTGCGATCTATTTGCATACGACTGCACGGTATATAAAACTCTATTGAATGTAACATGCTAGAATCATCCTTGCAACAGTAAACAAATAGTGTAGTTAATTGGAATCATGCAAACCGCATGAAATTAACATTTCTAAAACAAAATCTATGTTAATAGCAACCAGGCAAAGACTTCACAGTCTAAACTTGCAGAGAGCTCTTCAGCTGCACATTGATAGCACACCTGTAGAAAGTGCAATCGAGCACAAGGCACTGGGTCTTATCGTTGATAAAAATCTAAATTTTAACTCCCATGTTCATGCTCTCGTTAAACAAATAGCCAAAAAGGATGTCAACTTGCCAAAATTTAAAAAAAAATATTTCCTTTACGAAAACACAAGAAAGATATTCTATACTTCACATATACAAACACATATTGATTATTGCTCCACAATCTGGGGTGGATGCTCTAAATCAATAACAAAAAGCCTTTATTAACTTCAGAAAAGGGCACTGCGTTTAATTAATGGTGAAAAGCTTACCGACAATTCTAACCTACATAAACGTCTTCAGTTATTGCTACTCCACAAACGCCTACTACTTAATAAAGCTAAATTAATTCACAAAATCATATTTCAAAATGCTCCAAGCTACCTTTGGCCATTGTTTAAATATAACGCAAGACATAGCGAACGACTAAATATACTTCATATCCCTAAACCTAGGATAGACTTATAGAAAACAAGCTTAGCATACTCTGCCAAGACACCACCAATCATTATACATACATTCGCAACCTGTTAGAACTCTACCTCAGTAAAGACTACATTCCCCCATAAACAAACAAAAAACAACAAAAAAGACAATAGTAATGGTAAATTATCTCAAACGACAACTAGCCAAACAACATTCCCATATGTATGGCACGTTACATCTTCTTTGGGTATTTATAATGCCCAACTCACTGAAAGCGGTCTATGGTCCTACATCACCAGGCATAGCTCCCCTTCTCTGTGCAGATGGGGGAACATTGATCACCGATAAGAAAGGCATCCTTCAGGGCTGGGCAGAACATTTCAGCAACATCTTAAATGCAACTTCCTTCTTCGATGATGAAACCATCAACTGCCTTCCTCAAGTTCCCATAAATGACACACTTGATGACCTGCCAACCATAGTGGAAGTAAGCAAAGCCATCCAGCAACTCTCCAGCAGCAAGGCACCTGGTCCGGACTCCATCCCAGCAGAGATATATAAGGCAGGTAGGCCGGTCCTAACAGAGCAGCTTCACCAATTCCTTACAAACATATGGGTGAACGAGACCATGCCACAAGATTTCAAGGACGCGTCAATAGTCCACCTTTACAAACGAAAAAGAAACCGCCAATCCTGTGACAACCACCGAGGCACCTCCTTGCTTTCAATTGCAGGGGAGATACTCGCCAGAATTCTTCTCAATCGCCTCACGGCCCATCTCGATCAAGGTCTTTTTCCCGAGAGCCAGTGTGACTTCAGAAAAGAACGTGGAAGTGTTGACATGATTTTCGCTCCAAGGCAGCTGCAAGAGAAATGTCAGGAACAGAACTGTGAAATGTTCTCCACTTTCATTGACCTTACCAAGGCTTTTGATACAGTCGCAGAGAAGGACTGTGGAAGATTATGGCAAAATATGGCTGTCCACGAAAGTTTGTCCAAATAGTGCGGCTATTTCATGATGGTATGCAGGCAAGAGTACAGGAAAATGGTGAACTGTCTGAGCCCTTTCCTGTCACCAATGGAGTGAAACAAGGATGTGTCCTGGCACCAACACTGTTCAGCCTCATGTTTTCAGCTATGTTGACGAATGCCTTCGAGAACAACGACATTGGAATAGACATCAACTAACGCATGAATGGAAAGTTATTCAATCTCAGAAGGCTGAAAGCTAAAACCAAAATTGACAGCGACACCGTCAGAGAGCTCCTGTTTGCTGATGATTGCGCTCTATACGCCAATTCAGAGGCGGACATGCAACATAATGTTTCAGCTTTCACACATGCCTGTGCCAACTTTGGGCTCAATATCAATTTGGAGAAGACTGTAGTTATGTACCAGCCAGCTCCAGGGAATAATCACACTGTGCCGAATATCAAAGTGAATGGTCATAGTCTAAGTGTTGTGGACAAATTCACCTATCTTGGCAGCACTGTGTCACAAGCTGCCACAATTGATGATGAAGTGAATGCAAGAATCTCCAAGGCCAGTGCGGCCTTTGGCAGACTGTACAAGAATGTATGGGACAGAAAAGGAAAAAGCCTGCAAATAAAGCTGAAAGTCTACAAAGCAGTCGTATTATCCACACTGCTATATGCTTGTGAAACCTGGACTGTTTATCAGCGACACGCTAGGAAATTAAACCACTTCCACACAGTCTGCCTTAGGAAGTTACTGAAGATTAAATGGCAAGACAAGATCCCAGACACTGAAGTCCTAGAAAGAGCGTCCATGCCCAGTATCCACACTATACTAATGAAGAATCAGATTCGCTGGGCTGGTCACTTGACTCGCATGCCAGATCACAGGCTCCCTAAACGAATCTTTTACGGCGAGTTGCGTTGTGGTAAACGTTCCCAAGGCGGCCAGAGGAAACGCTTTAAAGACACTCTGAAAATCTCACTGAATGCTTTTGGAATTAATCATGACACCTGGGAGACTGCAGCCAGAGACCGAAATTCGTGGCGTGCATCATTACGCAAGGGTGCAGTCACTTGTGAGACAACCAGGACTGCAAGAGCTGTGAAGAAAAGACAGAACAGAAAAACCACTGCAGAAAATCCTCCTCCAGAAACGTCAAGCATTCTTTGCCCACATTGTCAAAGAACATTTCGAGCCAAAATAGGCCTTATCAACTCTTAGAACTCACGGCTCCATACTTTCAACCCCACTGGATGAAATGAACGGTCATCATCATTCTTGATGGACAAACAACAACAATAATGCCCATGTTAAATACATTGCCTTAGTGAGCCATGTATTACTGATTAATTTTCATGCGTTTAACACTTATTGCTCTTTGTTGTCAAAGATTTGCCTCATAAGTGATGTTGAATGAAAGAATGTATGAGATGAAAGGAAGAAGAAGGGCAGAATGTTAGACGGGCCTGCGTGCCCAATTTTTAACCCCTTGAAAATAAATATTGTTCGTTCGTTCGTTCGTTCGTTCTGTCCGTCCGTCCGTCCGTCTGTCTGTCTGTCTTTCCCTCTGTCTGTCTGTACACACCCAGATAAAATACATACCTATGCGTGTCACATGCACCCTATACCATATTGTGCTGTGTGGGTCTGACAGCCTCAGTGTCACAGAGGTAGCCTGTAAATCGTCATTACAAGTGGTATCATTCTCATCTCTCAAGAAGGCAGGGTTGCTGGCATGCCCGTCTGTGATCGCCAGGTTCACTGCAAGAAAGAGGTCTGTGTATGATCTGACAGACAGTGAACATGACATCACATTAAGTCATCTACTGCACATGATCTGACAGACAATGAACATGGCATCACATTAAGTCATCTACTGTGTATGGTCTGACAGACAGTGAACATGGCATCTGTCACCAACTGGCTGGGGTTAGATCCCAGATGGGCAACCACTCAGCCAAAATCATTTTCTTCTACTGGTGTTTAGTTCTGGATGCAGTTTAAGATGCCCTAACTCTGTCAGAAGGGACTAATTAACACCCCAGACCCCAGAGAGAAAACGTGGAACAAATGTCTGTTATGCTGATTTAAGACACTGTCCCTGATACTCAAGAAAACAGCCAAGAAGTGGCTCGTTGAAGATAGAATATATCTATATATATAGATGTGGCTGTACTTAGTATCACCAGAAGTGAGAAAGGAGGAGTTAAGACATGCAACGTAATCTGGTTACTTATGACTGCATAGGCAAGATACCTCCCGGACATAGATTCCCACTTCTGGACAATATGTGCGAACCCCCACTAAATGATACAAAATGTGTGTACTTGATTACGCTACACAAACATTTATAAACATTTAGAATTATACGGACAAATTGAGTTTTAAAATACAACAACTGTGTTTATTATTTCTAGTATTGATGATCATTTGAAGATGATGATGATTATGGTATACGTAACTTAAGAGGTCACATAGATCATGCTTCCCCCAGTGAGACGCAGTTCACTGTCAGATTGAAGGAGTCCAAATTGGTCCCTCACAAGGCTAAGTCACTTCCTGATATGGGTTGTTGACTGTCCATTGCTCCTACGAGATCTGGAATGAAACAAACGGAGATGGGTAGTATCTACGTCTACACATCTCAAACACATATGTCTATACATTCATATAAACATACATTCAAGTCAGAATATATGATGGTATGATGATAGATGATGGCATGTTACCTAAACATATATCAGTTCTAAATAAATAAATATATATGTATATATTAATAAAACTATTTAGAACATCTATAGCTCAAAACATACATATTCATATACATTTGTGTAATGGAGTGTTTCCCATATAAGTTCACCTCACTTACTCTTTCCCTTTCTGATTCATTCATACTGTCTTGTCGGAAGGGCTGGTCGCACAGTCCTGTCGAACATTAAATGCCTTCCCTGAATCTGTCTGGGATATTGAATGTCCTAAGTCATGTCTGTCCTCATGCAGACAAGGTGAACTGGTGCCATTCCTCAAACCAAGTGTTTTCACCACAATCTTGGTAAGCACTCAAAGTGTTGGTCCAAATAATCAATGTTAATTGGACACTATCAAGAGACTGGTATCTCTCAGGAATTTCTCCTAAGTAGTCAGTCTCCCCACTGTTTAACATCATACAGGATGAATCTAAATGCATCTCCTGTACCTGAATAAGCCACACACTCATGTAGCTTGGATAATGGATTTCTCCAAATTATCACATACAACAAATCAGACAACCAAGTGGTGAATGAAAGAAGAAGATAAAGTTCACAGTGTAATAGTAAATCTAGAAACTGGAACATTAAGTACAAAGAAAATCCACAAGTGTAAAGTTTTGGAGAATATGCAGAACAAGAAACTACACAAGCCTTCAGACTAGCAGACAAACTAATCAGAGTAATGGTATTACCTGGGTTATAGCTAGGAAATCCTGTCATACGACATTGTATCGAAGTAACAAAACGAGAGGGTAATCTCTCACCAGAAATTAAAATTCCGGCTTCCCTGGTACACTATTGTGAATGCGTCTGAAGTCTTGCTGGCCACTGCTCGTAGTTTTATTCTATTCAATTCCTGGCTAGTTTCCAGGTTGGCTAATTAATATTCCCCTTTTCATTAACTCCGCCTATTTTTCCATGTAAGATGATTTACCTAGATGGATTAAGTGCCAAATTCTTTTCACCCCTCCTCCTTTCCTGTGAAGGGTAGTTTCATCTGTCAATCAAATTGACCGATGCCCCCCACGCCTGAAACAATGAAACCTGCTTTGGCGGCAATGCAGTTGCGTCATTACATTCCAATAGGCTGGTAACACCAGCCTTCCCGGTTGCTGGCAGGAATGTGTCAGCCATGTGTTTCTACTTTGCCTCGTAGTATTGCGGAGGTGTTAAGCATCTGGTCCTAATTGCTCCTTTGTGGTGGCCATTACAGACGTCCCGGCTCCACAAAGTCTGGACTTTTAGATGGTGTTAGGCCTGCATTAAATTGCCGTCTTTGGATCACACGGGGTTTTCCCCTGAGTAGCACTGCCCTGTATTATTTCAGACGGGTCTGGCTGACCCTCTTGATTCTAAACTAACACGTCAATCTCAACTGACTGGCTCCGCGATGTCTGGTTGATCAGAACATCAAAGGGACAATCTCTTAGATGTAGAGACCAGACGTTGCTTTGATCTACCAATGTAGTAAAAATGATAGTGCGGGCTCTAAGTGACTCTGTATTTTTCTCTTACGTTTTTATCCTCTTCTGGGGAACGTTTATTCTTTTAGAGAATTTTAGAAAAATATTGTGGGCTCTGTAATTCCTTGAAAACTTGTGTAATTATGATGCTGCCGGGCTGTCCCGCCACAGCATCACATTGTCTACTGTGTATGATCTGACCGACTGTGAACATGGAATCACATTAAGTCATCTATTGTGTACGATCTGACCGACTGTGAACATGGCATTACATTAAGTCATCTACTGTGTAAGGTCTGACCGACTGTGAACATGGCATCACATTAAGTCATCTACTGTGTATGGTCTGACCGACTGTGAACATGGCATCACATTAATTCATCTACTGTGTATGGTCTGACCGACTGTGAACATGGCATCACATTAAGTCATCTACAGTGTATGGTCTGACCGACTGTGAACATGGCATCACATTAAGCCATCTACTGTGTATGGTCTGACCGACTGTGAACATGGCATCACATTAATTCATCTACTGTGTATGGTCTGACTGACTGTGAACATGGCATCACATTACGTCATCTACTGTGTATGATCTGACCGACTGTGAACATGGCATCACATTAAGTCATCTACTGTCTGTCCACCACAATAACAACCATCTTTAGTTACTTCTGACTGTTGGCTGGTGCAGCCTACGAGCCGGAATCCTTTCCGACTATTATGATTAGGAAGATTGTGGCGTGTATTTCCAGGTTTGGAAGTGTTCGAGGTTTATTTGCTGGGACGCAAACACCTTAGACTTTAGGGGATCTGCGTGGCTGGGTGGTTGTGTCACTCACCCCGAAAAAAACAACTGTGGTATAGTAGTGGCTGGATGCTTGTCTGATGGCCCAGTGCTCATAGCAACCATCCATATCATGGCAACCATCCATATCATAGCATCCATCTACATCATAACATTCACCATAGTATCCATCCATATCCAGCCAGACTCACATTGTTCATATCTACCTGGGCATCCAGGTTGACTAAGCTTAAAGTGGGTGCGAGGACATTTCTTGGGAGATAAATTCGACCAATGTGATAATTATGACATCACACGCAGAGTACCAATTAGTCTATGCAAATGTTGCTCTAGCGCCTTATAATCTATGCGCCCTAAGAGGGTTTATTACTTACTGACTTGTCTATGTGAGTGAAAAATTGTTGTCTATGTGAGTGGGAAATAGTTATCTATAAGAGTGAGAAATTGTTGTCTATGTGAGTGGGAAATAGTTGTCTATGTGAGTGAGAAATTGTTGTCTATGTGAGTGGGAAATAGTTGTCTATGTGAGTGAGAAATTGTTGTCTATGTGAATGAGAAATAGTTGTCTATGTGAGTGAGAAATAGTTGTCTATATGAGTGGGATATGGTTGTCTATGTGAGTGAGAAATAGTTGTCTACGTGATAGAGAAATAGATGTCTACGTGTATGGTAAATAGTTGTCTATATGAGTGGGAAATGGTTGTTTATGTGAGTGAGAAATAATTGTCTACTTAGTGAGAAACAGTTGTCTAAATGAGTAGGAAATGGTTGTCTATGTGAGTGGGAAATGGTTGTCTATGTGAGTGAGAAATAGTTGTCTACGTGAGAGAGAAATAGTTATGTATGAGAGTGAGAAATAGTTGTCTATGTGAGTGAGAAATAGTTATCTATGTAAGTGAGAAATAGTTGTCTATGTGAGTGAGAATTGTTGTCCATGTGAGTGAGAAATAGTTGTCTATGTGAGTGAGAAATAGTTGTCTATGTGAGTGAGAAATTGTTGGCTATGTGAGTGGGAAATAGTTGTCTATATGAGTGGGATATGGTTGTCTACGTGAGTGAGAAATAGTTGTCTACGTGATAGAGAAATAGATGTTTACGTGTATGTTAAATAGTTTTCTATATGAGTGGGAAATGGTTGTTTATGTGAGTGAGAAATAATTGTCTACGTTGTGAGAAATAGTTGTCTATATGAGTGGGAAATGGTTGTCTATGTGAGTGAGAAATAGTTGTATACGTGTTTGGGACATACGTGTCTATGTGAGTAGGAAATGGTTGTCTATGTGAGTGGGAAATAGTTGTCTATGTGAGTGAGAAATGGTTGTCTACGTGAGTGAGAAATAGTTGTCTATGTAAGTGGGAAATATTTGTCTCTGTAAGTGAGAAATTGTTGTCTATGTGAGTGGGAAATATTTGTCTGTGTAAGTGAGAAATTGTTGTCTATGTGATTGGGAAATATTTGTCTGTGTGAGTGAGAAATTGTTGTTTATGTGAGTAGGAAATAGTTGTCTATGTGAGTGAGAAATAGT
Organism: Cepaea hortensis; assembly: GCA_963921405.1. NCBI lineage: Eukaryota > Metazoa > Mollusca > Gastropoda > Stylommatophora > Helicidae > Cepaea > Cepaea hortensis. The sequence goes on from OY992879.1 coordinate 63,833,088, forward strand.
TGTCTACGTGAGAGAGAAATAGTTGTCTATTTGGGTGGGAAATGGTTGTCTTTGTGAGTGAGAAATAGTTGTCCACATGATTGAGAAATAGTTGTCTACGTGAGTGAGTAATAGTTGTCTATATGAGTGGGAAATGGTTGTCTATGTCAGTGAGAAATAGTTACCTATATGTATGAGAAATAGGTGTCTAGTGAATGAGAAATAGTTGTCTATGTGAGTGAGAAATACTTGTATATGTGTATGAGAAACAGTTATCTATGTGATTGAGAAATAGTTGTCAATGTTAGTGAGAAAAAGTTGTCTGTGTGAGTCAAAAATATTAATCTATGTGAGAGAGAAATAGTTGTCTATGTGAGTGAGAAATAGTTGTCTCTGTGAATGAAAAATAGCTGCCTATATGAGGGAGAAATATTTGTCTATGTGAGTTAGAAATAGTTGTTCATGTGTATGAGAAATAGTTGTCTAACTAACTGAAAAATAGTTGTCTATGTGTATGAGAAATAGCAATCTATGTACTTGAGAAATAGTTGCCTATACGAGTGAGAAATAGATGTCTATGTGGGTGAGTGTGAAATAGTTGTCTATGCGAGTGAGAAATAGTTGTCTATGCGAGTGAGAAATAGTTGTCTATGTGAGTGAGAAATAGTTGTCTATGTGAGTGAGAAATAGTTGTCTATGCGAGTGAGAAATAGTTATCTATGTGAGTGAGAAATAGTTGTCTATGTGAGTGAGAAATAGTTGTCTATGCGAGTGAGAAATAGTTGTCTATGTGAGTGAGAAATAGTTGTCTATGCGAGTGAGAAATAGTTGTCTATGTAAGTCAGAAATAGTTGTCTATGTGAGTGAGAATTGTTGTCTGTGTGAGTGAGAAATAGTTGTCTATGTGAGTGAGAAATAGTTGTCTATGTGAGTGATACATATTTGTCTATGTGAGTGAGAAATAGTTGTCTGTCAGAGTGAGAAATCCACCTCTTCACAGTCTAGTGATAGGAGACAGAATGATCAAGTACATCACGTTTTTACAGACAGACAGACAGACAGACAGACAAACAGACAGACAGACAGACAATAAGTCAGACAATAAGACAGACACACACAGACAATCAGACAAACACACAATCAGACTGACCGACAGACCAACAGCTGGATTCAGTGTACGGATGCACGGTCCTGCTAATGACATCGTGAACAGGGTACATACTCTCCGTGTGTGCAATGACAAGTCAAGGACCCCTGTACACGTCCTTTAGTTAGTTAGTTAGTAAATCGACAGATCATCCTCACTACACATCAAACTTTTCAGTCCATTAGTGCTCGGATCCCTTCCTCAGCAAATTCCGCAGCGTGTAGCTGCTAACGACACCAGTTCTGTGTTGGTTTATCAATCATCTTTGGCTTCCTGCGAAGTGTTCTTGTTTGGCCACGCCTCTTTTGATTTGCTGTTCTCGCAGTATGACTATGGTATGGTTGTAGATTCGCAGTCACCACTTGGTTCTCGCACAAGCCTTACTTCTCGTAGAGCATTCAGAATGTCAGCCTGGTCCACCGCTCGTCCGCCCTCCACCTTAGCCTTACCTGCGAGCTTGTCAGCCTGCCCATTTGCTTGTACTCCCGCATGCCCTGGCACGAAGATGAAACTAATCTTTGTCAGCCGAGACCGCTCCAGAGACAGCAACCACATTCTTCGGATCCACCCCATCTCTATCCTCTTGAGAATTGAGTCGCTAAGGAAACATGCCCTATTAAATGTCTGTGTCTCTAGCCATGTTATTGCTTTACTTACTGCCATGACTTCCATAGTCAGGCTACTTGTGGTCTCAACAAACGCACCAGAGTCTTCCTTCACAATTCTCACTCCGGCCGCACCGTGAAGGCCCATAAACTTCTCACATGTCGGACGACCGAACTATCTGTGTAGATGACAGCATCACCGTCTAACGAATTCTCGAAAATCAACGCTTGTACTTCAGCCTCCACAGCAGCCGGATATTCGTATCTGCATTTTTTTTGTCTAGTTGGATGCAAACTGAAAAGGACGTACAGAAATCTGTTGGCACTTGTACCCACTCATCGCCAGGTTCTAAGTCCTCAAGTGAACACACCTGTTGAAGAATGCCTTCGGCTTGACCCATCCACGACCGTCCTCTTTTTAACCTGCTGCCCTTCACCTTCCTAATTTCACTATGCAGTGGATGTTGTGTGTTTGCGTTAACTCTGAGGTAGGCCCGTGCTCTGCAAATTTGCAGTCTGTCTTCAATGGTTGGAACATCAAGGAGGTAGCGCATCACCCTGCATGATGTATCTCTTGCACATCCAAGAATAATGCGCATAGCTTCGTTCTGTATCCTTTCCATCCTTTCTATCTGCTTACGGCTGAGAGTCAGGATTGCCATCGCATACTCAAAAAACAGACATGACCAGCCCTTCATATAGGAGGCATAGATGGTGCTGCTCACAGTTTGCTGCCGCCATCATCCGCATCGCAGCCAGACCACGCTTGGCTTTTGTTATCACCTGGTCTATGTGCTCATTATAAGCAAGGCTTCGATCAAACCATATCCCCAGGTAATTCATTGCCTGCGTTCTTTCCACCGTCTCTGAACACAGCTTTGCAGTTGGTGTTGGAGTGTTGACAATATGATTATTCAACGAGAACCAAGTCACTGTTGCCTTTGTTGGGTTGACCATTGCCCCAGCTTCAGCGCACCAAGTACTTATGTGATTGAGTTTGGTTTGCAGTTCCACAGCAACCTGATCTCTATCCTTACCCTGACGATACACTAAAACATCGTCGGCATATGACAATGTTCTCAGCGGTCCAGTGATCTGCTCGCTGGTGATTCTCACAGTGTAGGCGTTGAACAGCACTGGAGATAATAGTGATCCCTGTGGTAGGCCAGGATATATTGTTGTTAGCTCCGAAGTCCAACTGCCACATCTAAAAACTACTTTCCGTTGGAAGAAGGCTGCAGCGATCCAACTAAGGAGGAACGGACTTATTTTGAGTTCAAGAAGCTGAAGCATTAGAAAATCCAATGGTACTCTGTTGTTCGCGCCCTCAAGATCAATCGCTGCAGCAAAGATTTCAAAGCCTGAGTGGAAACCTTCATAAATATCATGGGCAAAAACTGCTGCATTGGTCCAGGTTTCTCTTTTAGGACGGTACCCTCCCAGGATAGGTGGGAAAACACCTTGCTTCTCTAACTGGCTTGATATTTTTCTGGAAATTAACTTCTCCAGCAGCTTTCCTATTGTATTCTGCATGGTTATTACTCTATATCCCTGAATTTTTGTGTGGTTTTTGCCAGGCTTCAGCAAGGGAATCAGATAGCTATGTAACCACTCCTCCTTGATGCTAGCACTCCCTATTCTGTTGTTGTACATGTCAGCTAGTTTCTCTAGCTCGTTTTCGGTACACCTATTGATTTCTAAGTCCAAGTAGGGACCAGGATGGGCAACTCTGTTCTTCTTGGCGTTCTGCCATTTCCTTACAGCACTACGCTTATCCATCCAGGCCTTCTCCACCTCAGAATTCCACCAAGGTGGCTGTTTCCAGCTGTTTTTCCTGCCCTGAATCTTTCTGCGCTTGTCGCGCCTTATTTTACTCACCACATCTTTCCCTGTACTGTCATACTGGAAAATCTTAACCGTTGACTTGTGCTGCCTGGTTCTGTCTTTCTCCACCAATATGCTGTAAGGGTGGTGGTCGCTGCCGTGGTACCCTAGGACACCCCATCTACACACTGTAGTGGGTGAAGGAGAAACGAGCGCCAGATCAATAGCACTGTCCTCATCACCTGGGCGGCTAGCTGTCCTGGTGACACAACCACTGTTGATACAAACCAGGTCGATGGTTTCAAGTGCAGTCTCGAGCACCTCCCCCTGTGTGTTGGAGGAAATGTTTTCCCATGATCTGCCTTTAGCGCTGAAATCGCCACAGAAAATGACATTTTTTTCATGGCCTAATATGTCACTTAAGCACTTCCACCTCTGGGAATCCACACACGTGTTATGGGCATAAACATTAACCAACACGAATGGTAGACTGGGTTGAACTCTGACCGCCTGTATTTGTATGTCGTCATTGTCCCAGCTGGACATATCTAGCTCTGAAGTAACCAACTGTCGCGAATGAGAATCGCCATTCCCAGATGTCGGCTGTTGTAGAAACATTTGAAGTCGGCCATTTTGAGTAGCTGATCACCCAGTCTCGTTTTCTGGAGTGCTACAATGTCGTTCCTGTAAACCAGATTTTCGAGAACAGGGCCCCGTTGTTTTATGGTGGCGCAGTTCCAATATAGAATGCGAGTATACCTGAGGCCTAGACGTTTAAACTTAAGTCTTAAACGCCTTACCCCTCCACGCTTGCACCATGTTGGCCCCGTCGTCTTGTTTTGTTGACTGCCTTCCTCAAGGAACACACAAATTGTTCCGCCATGTTGAAAAAAACCGAACACGACACGACAGAACCACATACGCTGCGAAAAATTCACTCAAGGATTGCTTCGCTCAATGCACGAAACTCTGTAGCATCGGCGCAGATCTTGAGAAGAATATCCTGTTTTTACATCCTGGCACACAAATTACACTGAGGAGACGAAAATATCAATTTCCTACACGAAAAGGTAGCAGTCAGAAAAACAACACAGCCGTCCTTCCTGTACACCTCCTGAGGTGTGCTAGGTATATAATGCTAGCCGTAGATATTTATACACAAGCCACACTGGACGGGTGTTGTAATCAACATCATCCCAGAGCCCTTACACCCCACGACAGTTCCTAGTGCCTGTTAATGGCTGGGTCAACCAGAAAGACCAGCTTCATCTTACATAATCTGCATGGATGTGGATTTTGGATAAATACGTCTGTCAGGTCTATCAAACTGGTAGGGAGTTCACATGATCCCAGAAACATGCTCAAGAATCATGGAGGAAATTGGAGGAAAGATGCTAGTCACAGGCGCTGGTACGCCAATAACCCATCGCCACGACGTCTAACGGCATAAATGGAAGACAACAACGATATGGATTTGAACACACGACTACCAAGCCGGTAAGCAAGCATGGTGGTCATTACACTATTGAAGCGCTCTCTCTCTCTCTCTCTCTCTCTCTCTCTCTCTCTCTCTCTCTCTCTCTCTCTCTCTCTCTCTCTCTCTCTCTCTCCATGGCTACTCTAGGAAAAAAGGATTTGACCATTTTTCATGAAGACAACCAGTGTGTGGCAGCTGAGTTAATCAGGGTAACAACTCTAATTACCTTAAGGTATGTCACATATTTAACACTTACCAAACTGACACCCAGGACCAAAGTAACCCGACGCACATGGGACACCAGAAGGACAGCTTCCCGTCACAGGGTCACAGATGTCATTATAACAATGACATTGTAACTCACATCTTCGCCCAAACCATCCACTGTTACAACCTACAGACACCACAGGAACAACCGATACAAGTGAATAACAACATTTCTCAACCATAATAATACACAACATCCTTAATAATGTTGGTAATGAAACGTAATCACAACACTGGAATTATTCATGGAATCATAATTAGCTACTTGAATAACACTGTCAGATCACCATGTTATTGCACGTTTCTGAGAAGTTGACCTTGCAGCAGTAGCTAGCTATATTGTTACAGAATTTTCCTAAACATTGTAGAAACGCTAATTCAAAATACATTCTATCTATCTCATATCCTTGCCTCCCGTGAAAGTGTAATAAGTATAGTTAGGTTCTCAAGTCTCTCTATAAACAAATGTTATGTCCTAAAGTCTCTCCATGAATGATAGATATGTCTTAAAGTCTCTCCATGAAATAGAAGCATGTCCTGAAGTCTCTCCAAGCAAATAATAGTTTGTTCCTGAATGTTCTCCACACAAACCATTGGTCTGTCCTAAAGTTTCTCCACAAACCATAGTTCTTTCCTGAAGTTTCTCCACAAACCATAGGTCTGTCCTAAAATTTCTCCACAAACAATAATTATGTCATGAAGTTTCTCCACAAAACATAGTTCTGTCCTGAAGTTCCTCCACAAACCATAGTTCTGTCCTGAAGTTTCTCCACAAACCATAGTTCTGTCCTGAAGTTTCTCCACAAACCACAGTTCTGTCCTGAAGTATCTCCACAAACCATAGTTCTGTCCTGAAGTTTCTCCACAAACCATAGTTCTGTCCTGATGTTTCTCCACAAAACATAGTTCTGTCCTGAAGTTTCTCCACAAACCATAGTTCTGTCCTGATGTTTCTCCACAAACCATAGTTCTGTCCTGAAGTTTCTCCACAAACAATAATTATGTCCTGATGTTTCTCCACAAACCATAGTTCTGTCCTAAAATATCTCCACAAATCATAGTTCTGTCCTAAAATATCTCCACAAACCATAGTTCTGTCCTAAAATATCTCCACAAACCATAGTTCTGTCCTAAAATGTCTCCACAAACCATAGTTCTGTCCTAAAATATCTCCACAAACCATAGTTTTGTCCTGAAGTCTCTCCATGAGTTGATTTGAGCTGAGTCAAGAACCAACATCACTGCACTCGGAGCATTCCCACAAATGCCGATTCCTCATCTTCAACAGCCAGCGAAGAGAGTTCCAATACTAATGGTGCCCGTTGCAATCTGTTTAAGTCACCCAAACTGTTCAAGAAACCTGATACGGGGGAGAAAATGGCACGCGGCAAGACCAACACCAGAAGACACCCAACATACAAGTTGAGCAGCGTGGAAGCCGCCAAGACCTTAAAGAAGACGAGAGGAGAGAACCTGCCTGCGAGCTGCATCAAATAACCAGAACGTACAGTAACCTAAGATGAAGCTTCCACGAGGAAGACCGATGACAACCCACCACAAATAATAGTCAAAACTATCGAGAAGCATAGAGAGGAGAAAGACACATGGGTCGGAAACACCAACCTACAGACGATCAGATTGGTTATCAAGCGTGTCCAAGTGGAGCTCACAGATGACCAGATCATGAAGCAGCTACAACAAGAAAATCTCCACATCTGAATCTTGAACGCGGAGCAGATTCTGACGTACTCCAAGATCCCTACTACTCTAGCGGTGGTAACAACAGAGGGGTGGGGGTGGGGGGGGGGAGATGCCGTATTGTGATGAACAAGAAAGCTCAACAGCCAGAACGAGTCATCCCGAGAATCACACAATGCTCAAGGTGCTCAAGGTGTCGAGGGCCGGCCACAGCAGAACAACATGCCGCATAAAGACAGAGATCTGCCGAATGTCCGCTGGCCAAACAGCACAAGGACTTCCGAATGCCCGACAACAACATAAAGAGTGCCAGTTGCCTTGGCAAACACGGAGCAAGATACCTGGGCTGTCCGTACCTCCAAGGGCACAGAGACGCCATAATGGCCGCCATAATCACAAACACTCCGTTCAAGGAAGCAATGCGGAGGTGCGAGACAGCAACAGGAATCTCACAAGCTGAAAAATCCCAGCTACAAGGCCAGACTGACGAGCTGAAGAAACAAGTCAAGCTACTCCTGACACTGACACAAATCGAAAAACCCCAAGAACAAGACACCGGCATCAATACAAAACTTCTGGACGACATGAAAGAAATTCAGCGCTGCATACAACAAGAGGTGGCACGCATGGCACAGATGAAAACGGAGAATGAAGACAGTCTAGAAGCCATCAAAACAGAAAGAGAAACAGAAATACTAAAAGCCGAACGGGAGTTAATCCGAAACAAAGACCACAACTGAAACCAGCATCCCTTTCTCCTTGACGAATAAAGTCAGTAAAAGGCCAGTCTTCTTCAGCGATAGAAACTACAAAGAAGAAAAATCCGAGAAACCAAACACATCGCTGGATCGGCTGCTGAAATAGGACACGAAAGCAAATGAACCAAACGATGAGTCCTTATAAGGACTGCATCATATCAAAACAGGTGAGCTAGAAGCCAGAAGAGGCGGACACAAAGGAGATCTCGCCGGCCAATCCCCCAGCACACATCAGAGGCATAAACGCTTCACAATCGAAAAGCCAGCTAACACTGGCCTCAGATAATTTAACAAACTTATCCCACACCATGAACCACCACAAATATAACCAAAGCCACAGAGACTGGCTGAACGCTGGTGTGGAGTTTTTTTTTTCTCTACAACTGGAACTAGAATTGGAAATCTGATTATATGTCTGTCTTGCTTTACCTTTGAGTGACGACCGTCGACCAGATACTCTGACCACCCTTTGCTGATGCATTCTCTCTAGATCATGCTAGTCTATCTGTTCTACTGCATTATTCAGGCACTCTCAGAGGGCCTTCACCACATCTGCCTTATCATGCATCAAATCACCTCTTAATTATGCGGCACCAGCAAATCTGTTCACCTGTTCATTTCCAGCCACACCTGAGTGTCCAGGAGAAAAGATCCAGAGAACGCTCACATCCCACGACCTCTGAATCGATACATGTCATCCTACATGAAATGCCAGTCTTCACATTTGTCAGCATGCTTTGAGAATAAGTTACAATCACAACATGTGTATACAGTTTGTACTCCAGCCAGCGGAAAGCTGTAGTAACCGCCTCCACCTCCCTTCTCAGACTTGAGGTTGTGGTGTCATATGCCAAGCTCTCCTTTACCAAGAATTGGCCAGTTTCATTTTCTACAAATCCCCAGGCACTTTATTTTGCCTCTTAATACAGAGCCATCGGTATAGATAATCACATCACCACTCCCTACACTGACGACCAAATGTTATTATAACCCCACACAAGTCTGAATTTTTTCAGAATAAAGAATAATTCTGTAACTACATTGTTACAAGCAAGGAGAATAATTATGTATCTATAAGGAAACACGTTGCTGCATGAGAACAGAATCAGGCAACTTTGACTGGTTCTCAGTGGAAACGGGAGTGAAACAGGGTTGTGTCTTGTCACCGATGCTCTTTGGAATAACTATCGATTGGGTCAAGCGCAAATGCACAAACAACACAAATAGGGGTATCCATTGGGTTGACAAAATCCTAGAAGACCTGGACTTTGCCGACGACATAGTGCTTTTGAGTTCAACACACCCAGATGCCCAAGAGAAAATAAACCATCTCCAAAATGTTTCAGGACAAATTGGTCTCCAAATTATCACCACAAAAACAAAAACTATTGATCTTACCAACAGTTCAGACGACACCAAATTAAGTAACCATGTTCTTGAAAAAGTCAACAGCTTCACATACCTAGGAAGCAAAATGACATCTACAGGTGACTCTACACCAGAAATATTATCCAGAATCGCACTGGCATCTGGTGCCTTCAATAAACTGTCAAACATCTGGAAGTCAAAGTCGCTCAGCCAACATACGAAACTTAAAATCTTCAATTCTTGTGTGATTCCAGTGCTAACGAATGGATGTGAGAGTTGGAAATCAACGGTAGCTTTAGATAAAAAAATTAGACAATTTTGAGAACAAATGTCTTAGGAGAATTCTAAACATCCAGTGGACAGATTTCAAAACCAATGCGCAAATAAGACAAGAGACTAAGCAAGATATTGTACCCAATTTTATAAGAAAACGCCGTTAGAAATACATTGGCTATGTACTCAGAATGGACAAGACAAGACTCCACTACCAAACCAAACCCTCATATGGTCACCAGTAGGGTAAAGAAAACGGGGAAGACCAAGAGACACCCTGTGTAGAACCATCATCAGAAAAGGCTCATTCAACGGCCAAGTGAACATCCAAGATCTACAACAGTGAACCGTCAGACATGGAGAGCCATGACTTCTGCCCTATGCGCCGACTTAGGCTCAAGAGGAAAGACTAACTAACTAACTGACATTGTTATAAGCAAGAAGAATAATTATGTAACTACATTGTTATAAGCAAGGAGAATAATTATGTAACTACATTGTTATAAGCAAGGAGAATAATTATGTAACTACATTGTTATAAGCAAGGAGAATAATTATGTAACTACATTGTTATTAGCAAGGAGAATAATTATGTAACTACATTGTTATAAGCAAGGAGAATAATTATGTAACTACATTGTTATAAGCAAGGAGAATAATTATGTAACTACATTGTTATAAGCAAGGAGAATAATTATGTAACTACATTGTTATTAGCAAGGAGAATAATTATGTAACTACATTGTTATAAGCAAGGAGAATAATTATGTAACTACATTGTTATAAGCAAGGAGAATAATTATGTAACTACATTGTTATTAGCAAGGATAATAATTATGTAACTACATTGTTATAAGCAAGGAGAATAATTATGTAACTACATTGTTATAAGCAAGGAGATTAATTATGTAACTACATTGTTACACTCCTGGCAATGGGTTTGAATCAGTTAACAACGAAATACATGAATCCTGTTAAGGAATAATTACCAACCTTGCCCTTATCCCAGCCAATCCATTGTGTGTTATCTAGAATCATGACCAGGATAATCCGTATATTCCACTCAATAAGATGTGAAGTTCCAGTACTGGTCTAGCAACCCCCCCCCCCCCCCCCACACTGGTTTTTTAGCTTGGGGAGTGGGCAGAGAGCACTAAAGTATATTCCCATGGAGATGGTGCTTTGATATATTGGGTCAGGAGGAAACTCTACTAAACGAACCTCATTACAATAGATAAAAGTGGTTTTCATGGCTCTTAAGACCTACTGTCAATGTATCAGACTTTTACAACTCAAGTTTTGCAGAGGTTTCACAATCAACAAGCAACAAAAGCTGCAGAGTAACATTCAACCAACCACACTCTTGTGTTACCTTGGGCTGTTGCTGTTGGACACAGAGCTATCACGAGTAGAAAGTTGAACACCAAACACAGCAGTGAAGACATCAGCAATGTGGTTTACTTCACACGTTCAGCTCTGTAATACTGACACAATAACAGGACAATTCTGGGTAATTCCACAGCAGATCAGGTTATAGAGATGTAGCAGACACAATGTATATGACTTGAAGGCTGGTTGCTTTCTTTGCTGCTTCTTTGTCCCCTTCTTGAAAGTCAGTTCAGCGACCTGAGAATATCCAAACGAGTATGTACCAGTTATATCAGGCATTAAGGTAATCCTCTAATGTTAGAGGTATCTAGGGTTTTAATCAGAAACATGCATGCAAGTGATTTTGATCTATCAAAATAATTCACAGAAATAATTAGTCAAGTAAAATATGTTAATGGGTCAGTTCTAGCACAGAAGACTTTTGTTGTCTGCCTGCGAAAATGCAACAATGGGAGAGCAATATAAGAGTTACAGGGAGTCACGGTAGCATTAGCACGTTGACCAGCTGACCGGTGGCCATTTTTCTGAATCTCCATCAAGGCGGGTATTTGTTTAAAGCTGACATCGGCCCACAGGGTGACCCAATCTAAAATGGCTAGCAGGAGATGGTCTGGGAAATACATTCAGCCAGCATAATACAGACAGCATCACACATGGAGTGTCCACTGGTCTATAGAAATATGGGGGATAGCACACAAGGTATTGACAGCATCACACATGGAGCGTCCATTGGTCTATAGAAATATGGGGCTAGCAGACAAGATATTGACAGTATCACACATGGAGCGTCCACTGGTCTCTAGAAATATGGGGCTAGCAGACAAGATACTCACAGTATCACACATGGAGCGTCCACTGGTCTATAGAAATATGGGGGCTAGCACACAAGATATTGACAGTATCACACATGGAGCGTCCACTGGTCTATAGAAATATGGGGCTAGCACACAAGATACTCACAGTATCACACATACGACGCTGCGGAAAGAAACCGAGCCATATGGGATAAACACCCGGTGCAATGCAGCCGACCCGACCCTGTCGATTTTAAGCTAATTCTTTCATTGCACCCACTCTCATACGAATCCGGATACGCCTTTGTGTGTCAACAGAATCGACATGTATCACATTACCGTAAAAATAACTTCGTTATCGAGAAATCACTAGTTGTTCAGCAAAAGATCAAAGGAATGTCGCCGCTTTCAATGATTTAAGTTGTTTTTGGACCTTTCAAAGACATATTCCTTGGGTGGGGGTAAATATAAGACGGCTGGAAAAATTTCATAACGATGCAACAGACAGTTTTCAAAATAATTGATCGTGAATGACGGCATTAATTTCCGGACAGACTATAGTAAATTCTCTTATCATTTTCCATCTTGTCAAGTTTGTTCAATGTCACTTGTCTATGTATTTTGTTGCTCTAAATAGCTTTGGTCTCCATTTATATAATGGCTCTCATAGAATCATGACAGTGGTCCTGGGTTCCATACCTGGTTATGACCACAATCCCTCTGTGGTCCCTAACATAGGTACATATATTATCTCTGGGGCAGTACTGATGGTCAGTGTGTATAAGGACATTATTGTATTGTATGTAGGGACAATAGAGTATTGTATTTAGGGCTTGGCCACGTGGCATGGTCGAGACACAAACACGGAGCTGATCCACGACTCTGGTGATAGAGTGAGGTGGCGAAACATGACCGCCCAAGCTTATCGGCATGGCACATGATGAATGGATATAGGGACAATATTGTACTGTGCACATGCAATATATGGTGTTATATATAGAGACAATATTACTTATCTTGTGATGTTCTTTCAATGAAAATATGAAACTAATATTGTAACCCCAATGTGCCTCAAAAACAAGCCAAACAGTTTACTTTGTTTAACTTATGTGGTTTTGTACAATCATTGTGTTTTGCTAGCATTCTGACATAGATTATACAAGGAGAATCTCTGCACAGTACACAAAGTCAGTTACAATGGTGGATATCTAACTGTGAATACAAGAATCACGTGAGCTATAAATGGTCATTTGTGGGTTAGTGTTCTATTTTTAATTTAGCCTGGCAGCAGCCATTTCGGCCTTCTCTTTTGAAATTGTAACTGACAAGCGATATTTAATGTCTGCGATATGCATATGTACAAGTTGTATGCCCTTGTTCGAGAAGGATAGACTTCCGATGCAGCACACCAGAATAAGAAGGGAATATACCATCGTTTTCTTAACTGTAAAAATCTGCACAGTTCAAACAGTAAAATAAACCAGGTCTGTACAGTTCAAACAGTCAAATAAACCAGGTCTGTACAGTTCCAACAGTGAAATAAACCAGGTCTGTACAGTTCAAACAGTGAAATAAACCAGGTCTGTACAGTTCAAACAGTGAAATAAACCAGGTCTGTACAGTTCTAACAGTGAAATAAACCAGGTCTGTACAGTTCAAACAGAAAAATAAACCAGGTCTGTACAGTTCTAACAGTAAAATAAACCAGGTCTGTACAGTTCTAACAGTAAAATAAACCAGGTCTGTACAGTTTTAACAGTGAAATAAACCAGGTCTGTACAGTTCTAACAGTGAAATAAACCAGGTCTGTACAGATCCAACAGTGAAATAAACCAGGTCTGTACAGTTCAAAGAGTGAAATAAACCAGGTCTGTACAGTTGAAATGGTGAAATAAACCAGGCCTGTACAGTTGAAATGGTGAAATCAACCAGATTTGTACAGTTCAAACAGTGAAATAAAGCAGGTCTGTACAGATCCAACAGTGAAATAAACCAGGTCTGTACAGTTCAAAGAGTGAAATAAACCAGGTCTGTACAGATCCAACAGTAAAATAAACCAGGTCTGTACAGTTCTAACAGTAAAATAAACCAGGTCTGTACAGTTCTAACAGTGAAATAAACCAGGTCTGTACAGGTCAAAGAGTGAAATAAACCAGGTCTGTGAAGTTGAAATGGTGAAATAAACCAGGCCTGTACAGTTGAAATGGTGAAATAAACCAGGTCTGTACAGTTCAAACAGTGAAATAAACCAGGTCTGTACAGTTGAAATGGTGAAATAAACCAGGTCTGTACAGTTGAAATGGTGAAATAAACCAGGTCTGTACAGTTGAAATGGTGGAAAAAACCAGGTCTGTACAGTTCAAACAGTGAAATAAACCAGGCCTGTACAGTTGAAATGGTGAAATAAACCAGGTCTGTACAGTTAAAATGGTGAAATAAACCAGGTCTGTACGGTTCAAAAAGTGAAATAAACCAGGTCTGTACAGTTCAAACAGTGAAATAAACCAGGTATGTACAGTTCAAACAGTGAAATAAACCAGGTCTGTACAGTTCAAATGGTGAAATAAACCAGGTCTGTACAGTTCAAACAGTGAAATAAACCAGGTCTGTACAGTTCTAACAGTGAAATAAACCAGGTCTGTACAGTTTAAACAGTGAAATAAACCATTTCTGTACAGTTCAAACAGTGAAATAAACCAGGTCTGTACAGTTCAAATGGTGAAATAAACCAGGTCTGTACAGTTAAAGCAGTTAAATTAACCAGCTGTGTATAGTTCAAACAGTGAAATAAACCTGGTGTGTACAGTTCAAACAGTGAAATAAACCAGGTCTGAACAGTTCAAACAGTGCAATAAACCAGGTCTCTACAGTTCAAACAGTGAAATAAAGAAGGTCTCTACAGTTCAAACAGTGAAATAAACCAGGTCTGTACAGTTCAAACAGTAAAATAACCTAGGTCTGTACAGTTCAAAAAGTGAAATAAACCAGGTCTGTACAGTTCAAACAGTGAAATAAACCAGGTCTGTACAGTTCAAACAGTGAAATAAACCAGGTCTGAACAGTTAAAATGGTGAAATAAACCAGGTCTGTACAGTTCAAAGAGTGAAATAACCAGGTCTGTACAGTTCAAACAGTGAAATAAACCAGGTCTGTACAGTTCACACAGTGAAATAAACCAGGTCTGAACAGTTAAAATGGTGAAATAAACCAGGTCTGTACAGTTCAAACAGTGAAATAACCAGGTCTGTACAGTTCAAACAGTGAAATAAACCAGGTCTGTACAGTTCAAACAGTGAAATAAACCAGGTCTGTACAGTTCACACAGTGAAATAAACCAGGTCTGTACAGTTCAAACAGTGAAATAACCAGGTCTGTGCAGTTCAAACAGTGAAATAAACTAGGTCTGAACAGTTAAAATGGTGAAATAAACCAGGTCTGTACAGTTCAAACAGTAAAATAACCTAGGTCTGTAGAGTTCAAAGAATGCAGGGAGCCAAGTCTGTACAGTTCAAATAATGAAGGGAACTAGGTCTGCACAGTTCAAAGAATGAAGGTAACCAATTTAACAAGGTCTGTACAGTTCAAAGAATGAAGGGAACCAGGTGTGCACAGTTCAAGGAATGAAGGCAACCAGGTCTGTACAGTTCAAAGAATGAAGGCAACCAGGTCTGTACAGTTCAAATAATGAAGGGAACCAGGTGTGCACAGTTCAAGGAATGAAGGCAACCAGGTCTGTACAGTTCAAGGAATGAAAGGAACCAGGTGTGTACTGTTCAAAGAATGAAGGCAACCAGACCTCCAAATGACGGCAGCAATTCTTTGAAGAAGTCCTGGCGCAGCCACAAAATAGTTTTCAGTTGTTTGATTATCTACTATGTCTTCTTTTCTCTACTTCATTCTTCTACTTCTATGAGAGCCAATAAATACCTGTGAATGTATTTCTCCTGCTATTTAATGGATTTAAAACATTCGCCAGTTACTCAAAGTTCCATTGTTCACAATAACGTGATTCCAATCTACCGTCCGTTTGTTCATCTTGTACAACAAACGTACCTATCGTAACTAAGTCTGGTGCACAAGCTACGTCATGAATAATGAGTGGTGTGGAAATATTGATGACGTCATTTCTAGCTATATATCACAAAATACCCCAATGCTGGCCGAGTGGCTACAATGTCGGATTCGCCTTCGGGATACCTGGGTTCGAATTCTCGGTAAGGTGTGGAGTGTCTTTCTGTCGGGGGCAAAAAGAAAACTAACATTAGTTAGTTAGTCGACAGATCATCCTCATTGCACATCGAACCATTCAGTCCACACGTACTCGGATCCCCTCCTCAGCAAATTCGGCTGCGTGTAGCGGCTAACGACACCAGTTCTGTGTTGGTTTATCAATCTTCGTTTGCTTCCTGCGTAGTGTTCTTGTTTGGCCACACCTCTTTTAATTTGCTGTTCTCGCAGTCTGATATGGTTGTAGATTCACATTCATCACTTGGTTCTCGCAAAAGTCTTACTTCTCGTAGTGTATTCAGAATGTCAGCCTGGTTCATGGCGCGTCCGTCATTCACAGTAGCATTATCTGCGAGCTTGTCAGTCCGCTCATTTCCTTGTACTCCCGCATACCCTGGCACGAAGATAAAACTAATCTATGCCAGCCGAGACCGCTCCAGAGACAGCAACAACTCTCTTCGGATCCACCCCATCTCTATGCTCTTGAGCATGCTCATTGAGTGGCTAAGGAAACATGCCCTAGTGAATATGTGTCTCAAGTCATGTTATTGCTTTACTTACTGCCATCACTTCTATATTCAGGCTACGTGTGGTCTCAACAAAAGCACCAACAGTCCTCCTTCACAATTCTCCCTCCGGCCTGAGCCGTAAAGGCCCATGAGCTTCTCACAAGTCGGGCGACCGTCCCATCTGTGTAAATGACAGCATCGCCGTCTGACGAATTCTCGAAAATCAACGCTTGTACTTCCACCTCCACAGTAGCCGGATTACCTTGTCTGCATTTTCTGTCTAGTTGGATGCAAACAGAGAAAGACGTACAGAAATAGGTACGATCTGTGAGCCCATGATCAGCTGCCAGGCTGAAGAGCACAAAGTTGACCATTCAATAGAAGTCTGAAGGGAACTGGCCATAGTGATTAAAGCTAAACATAATTAAGAGCCTATGATACATCATCATCATCATCATCATCATCATCATCATCATCATCATCATCATCATCATCATCATCATAATCATCATCATCATAATCATCATCATCATCATCATCATCATCATCATCATCATCATCATCATCATATGTTATGCCGATTTGCCTAGGTGCCATCTCACACAATCACCAGAGTCGTGAATTAGCTCCACGCTCTTGTCTCGACCATGTCACATGACCATGTCATCCATATATTTACTTCTCTGCCTTCCCTTTGTTCTTTCCCTCTCAATCTTGCCAATTGTCACCAGGTTCGCTAGTATATTTCGTCTCATAACGTGATTTAAAAAATGTTGACCGTCTACGTCTAATTTTCCTTATCTGTTTACTGTTTTCATTTGCTAATTGTCTGATTTGCTTATGATATTTTCTGGTTGTCCATGGCATTACTTACAATTTCCTAAGAAACCACATTTCCACTGTCGCTAGATGTACTTAATGCTTTCTGCTAATTGTCCACGTCTCACATCCATACAAAAGTATTGGTTCTATGTAGCAGTTCAACACTCTTGCTCTCGTGGCAATTGGCATCTTTTTATTGTAAGTATGACAGTAATTTAGAGAACATTTATCCCTCCTGTAATAACATGAGGTTGTGAGTCGTGGATCGTTGCGCAATTCCTATGGAGAATATGGCGGCTGTTAAATGTAAATATTACATAACAATTATTAGAAAACCGTGTATTAAGGTAAAAGACAAACACTGTCATCTTACGAGATCTGAACATGATAGAAGACTGGTCCATGAACAATGTCATAGTTTGGACATTGAAATACTTTCGCCGCATTAGACGCCGCAGTGGTGAAGAAGAAGAAAGGTGGGGAGGAGGACAGGAGGGTAATAGAGGCAAGAAGGAAGGAGAGACACAATTCATTCAAGACGTCTTGGACATAAAAATACACGAGGTATGGGAATTGACCAAGAACCGAGTCTTTCCGGCTGGCCTTGATGGTAGCTACACTTTGTAAATAGCCTACAACTTGATCATGATAATGATAGAAAATAGTTTGACATATTCAGGTGTCTTTCCATTCACACTGTATTTCATGATTTGCCTGCTTTGTCTTTGGTGATAATTATAGTTTCTGTTTTCTTTATATTTATGTCTAAGCCAGTTTCATTGCAAAGTATGTGTGTATTTTATGTGTAAATAGTGTGTCGTGTGCAATCTATCACTGACACGATGCCTGGGGCCCTACGCCCCTACACCAGTCAGTTAGACAAACATTTTGACTTCTCGTTCTTCACTTGGGGACGTAAATTACTAATACCCCTTAAGTTGGAGTGGGTTCACTAGATGGCGAGGAACTCTGGTAACTGGAACAGCTAATCCACACGCAAAAATCAGTCCAGTACACAGAAATAGTAGTAGCACGTGAATGGACTAAACTTGAGTTCAAAGTGAACGAACGAAAAGGAACAATAAAAGAAAATCTGACTTTTCCTATTTTGATTCTGCCATCTTTGGACCTCAGACAACCCATTGTAGTGTGTGTTCTTTTCATAGTGATGTCATTAGAAGAAGTATAAACGGACTGTTTGGGTAGAACAACTGACACCACGAGACTAGGGAAACACCATAATTATCCCGATTTGGAAAAAACAAAGGCAGCAAAAGAGACTGCACAAATACAAAGGCATTCCTCTGTTGAGTCATACTAGGAAAACAATTTGCAAAATTTTTGAAAAAAGATTACGAACTACTATAGAACCTCAGCTAAGCGAAACACACCTTGGATTTACGAAAAACAAAGGATGCACAGATGCCATTTTTGCTCTTAGAAAACTTATAGAAAAAGCAATAGAATTCAATGAAACACTCTACTTAGCCTTTGTCGACCAAGAAAAGGCATTTGATAGAATAGATAGAAACAAGCTGTGGGAAATCCTTAAACAATATGGAGTGAGTACATACCTAACAAACCTATGTAGAAGCTTACACAACAACAGTGAATGCATAGTGAGAGTAACTGGGGGACACTCAGAACCCTTCACTATAAGATCCAGAGTACGACAAGGTTGTGTCCTGTCCCCTCTCTTGTTCATAACATATATAGACAACATATGTAAAGAAGTCAGCCAAACAGAGACCGCAAGAACACCGCATGACTAGAACACGGAAGAAGAACTATCTGCAAATTTAACCATTTGAGGACTCTTGTTTGCGGACGACCAAGCACTGATAGCAAAATCAGAAGCTGAATTACAAGACCATATGTATGGTCTAAACGAAATGTGTAGGGAACGTAACATGAATGTTTTTTTTTTTTTTTTTTTTTTTTTTTTTTTTTTTTTTTTTTTTTTTTGGCATATCCTTTACAGGACATCGCTGTCAACACCAGCATCTTTCAGCTGTATATTGATTTCTTGGCAAGATTACGCTCAGTAGTTTGCCATTGCTTTCTGAGCGGCCGGCTCACATACCCCGTAAGTTACCGATGCGATTCGAACCACTGCTGATTCTCACCGTCATCACGTTACCCACAAGAGTATACGAGATTACGGAGAAATGTCATAACCTCTAAGCCACGAAGCCGGCATATGAAAATTAGCACAAGTAAAACAGAGGTAATGACTTTAATTAAAGAAGAAAAAGCAACAACGATTAACCTAAACGAACATCCCCTGAAACAAGTAAAGTTTTTCAAGTACCTAGGAAGTATAATATCATCAAATGGCAAATCAGAAGACGAGATGGAAATTAGATGCAATAAGGTAAACCAACTCATTGGACAAATGGCACCAATATTAAAGAACAAATATGTATCAATAACTACTAGGAAAGCACTTTACAACACAATCTTCCTACCAACCCTATGTTACCAGTGCTAAACCTGGACAATGACAGAAAAAGAGAAAAGAATAACCACAACAACAGAAATGAGAATCTTGAGAAAAATACTCAATGTATCAAGAAGAGATAAGATCAAAAATGAAGAAATCAGGACTAAAGTGCGGGTTGTAGCTGCCTACATTTTATTAGAAGGCAGCAAGTCAAATGGTTTGGCCATGCAAGAAGGTTACCAACTAACAGTGTATCACAACAAACAATGATGTACAGACCAGAGGGAAGCAGAGGAAGAGGCCGACCACGTAAACGATGGACGTAGGGAATAACAGAGTCCATGGGAATATCAATACATGAAGCCCATAAGCGGGCACTCTCCCGCTGTTTATACTTCACCTCGACACTGCAAGGTACAAGAGGAACAAGATGATATGAGATGAGATGAGATGTCATTACTTCTTGTGTGCTCTCTTTTGTTATCTGTGATCGTCATAACTACACTATAGTTCTTATGTTATTCATTTTCTGTATGCCTTCATGTATTTGCATTGTATAACAATTCCTTTTCCCTGTAAGATTCGATGCATAATGCTTTTAATCCATTGTTGTTGTTGGTGTTGTTGTTGTTGTTGTTGTTGTTGTTGTTGTTGTTGTTGTTGTTGTTTTTGTTGTTGTTGTTTTTGTTGTTGCTGTTTTTTTTTTTTTCATACTTGGCCATAATTTGCACATCTTTATGTGTTAATTTATATTCAGAAGTATTTGTTATTAATTTTCCTTTCTGCTGTTTTCTTAAAATATCTGGTGCCATCTAAACTTTGTTACCTCTGAGGACAATATCATATTGGCTAGGTATGGATTTAAGTTTAGACAATTCCATTTGACATCGGCTGTTTCTTCTTGGTTTTGTTTTCTCCTGTTCAGCAATTTTCAGGATTAGGTTTCTGACTTCTACAAGATAGTTTTCGCGCATCAAAGATTGTTGTGGTAATACGTAATATATCAATATGTGATTCCTTATTCTTATGCAACACCAGCAACTACCATCACTGGCCTTACATCAAAGATCATCTGCGACGAGACCAAGAGGATGTCCAAGAAGAAAATTGATTGACGACATCAAAGACATTGTACAGCCACACGGAATGACACTATCCAATGCCGCCCACCGGGCGCTGGAACGCAAATTATTCCTCCCCACGACGCTTGACGGCAGAAGTGGAAGAAGATGATGATGATGATGATGATAATGATGATTCCTTATTCTTTTGTTTTCTTAATCT
Organism: Cepaea hortensis; assembly: GCA_963921405.1. Lineage (NCBI taxonomy): Eukaryota > Metazoa > Mollusca > Gastropoda > Stylommatophora > Helicidae > Cepaea > Cepaea hortensis. The sequence goes on from OY992879.1 coordinate 63,853,952, forward strand.
TTCAACTTTACATTAAGCTGAAGAGGGCATTAACTTTGATTACTACATTTATGTGATCTACGATTATATCATTCCCTGACACCGACTCACCGACAAGCAAGTGGGTTGTCAAGCGTATCCAAGAGGAGCTATCAGACGAAGAAATCATGAAGCAGCTTCGAGAAGAGAATCAACACATCCGATTCTTGAAAGCTGAGCGGCTCCTCACCTACTCCAAGATTCCTACAACCTTGGCGGTGGTAACGACAGAGGGCAGCGAGATCCCGACCATAATATCAATCAACAAGAGAATGCAGCAGCCAGAGAGATTCATCCCAAGGATCATCCAATGTTCCAGATGTCAGAGGGCCGGCCACAGCAGAACAGCATGTCGCAGTAAGAATGAAATCTGCTGTTACTGCGCCGATCACCACTTCTTCAAGGAATGTCCGCTAGCCAAGCTGGACACAGACTTCCGAGCACCCAATAACAAACGAAAGTGCGTCAACAGACTGGGCAAGCATGGAGCAAGATACTTGGGCTGTCAGTACCTGCAACGACACAGAGACGTGCTAAAGTTTGCCATCAACACAAAGACACGATACAACGAAGCAAGGCGGAGGTGCGAGACAGCAACCTGCATCTCACAAGCCGAGAAAGAGCAACTGCAAAGCCAAATTGAAGAGTTAAAGAAGAAAGTCAAGCTACTGCAAAAATCGGCACCAACCAGCGACAATGGGAAACTTCTTGCTGAAATAAAAGAGATCCAGCGGGACATCAAACAAGAGGTGGAGAACATGAGGCAGATGACAAAGATAAATGAAGAGATTCTACGAGACATCAAAGCGGTAAGAGAAATGCTAACAACTGAAAGAGAGCCAACCCAAATGAAACCAGCACAAGAAACAGAAAAGCACACAGAGAAACCGCAAGATGAAATCCAACAAGAGACAGAGCCGGACCTGCAAGAAAAAGCCAGCAGCCCAGAAACGACAATATCCCGCCAGGCATCCGAAGAAAACTGAGATGAGCACCCTGATGACGGCACGGAGAGACCACGGGAATTTACCCTGGAGGAGCTCCGAGAAGGTGCAAGAGTGAAGGAACTCAGGCGCCAGGAATTCAAAAGGTGTTGGGATGAAAGAGAAAAGAAGAACCCCAAGAGACTCAGGAGACCAGTAGACTACCCAGGTACATGGTTTGAACCTGCTTATGATCCTGACTACTCGTACTACATAGAAGACGGAGAGAGAAAACCATGGATGACCTCGGAGGAAAAAATCGAAAGGTAGCAGAAACTCAAACTCGAAAGTGAAAACAGGCGCATGGAGGAACATGGAAATGTCGAAAAACTCCTACAGAAACTACACAAAAAAGGAGACAAAAAGACCAAATAGATGTGTCTCCACCTTGTCGTGTTGGGGGAGCTTTCGTGCCCCATTGACCCCATGTGCTGTCGATGGATGAAAACTACATATCGGACAGCTTATGCGATAAGGGCCAGACTAAGCGAGACACAACCTGCTGCTCTGCAGGTAGACTGAGGGTAGCGGTCAAAAGTTTAAATCAGGCGCACGAAGGCAGATGTTCTTGGTCCGGACACATACTTTAAGGCTCTCTGTCGAGGGTTGAGGCTGAACGCCTCTAATCCTTAAGCCCTCGGATGTGAGAGCCGGGCCGATACCCACCTACCGAAAAATAGAGGTGAGATACTGAGCAAGCTACATGCCCAGTTCAGATACTTGACCGAAGGCTCTCAGCTGGGGGATATGAGAGGGCCTGGCCGTTTCTCGCTCACTGCTGCACGGAGGTAAGGTGCTGAGCCGGCAGCACATGTAGCCTACCTCGTGAGCGAGTACTAAAAGGCAGAAGAATCCCCAGTCTAATGAAATGGTTACGAAAACTGCACCTAACTCACAGAGAGTTTAAACAAAGGTGGAAAAACGTCTCAATAACACGAAATGGAACGCACGGCTAGCGAATCCATTGCGTGGTCCGAAGTCCAAAGCGAAAGCTTACCTTATGGATGACGCCCGCAGACTGACCGTTCCTGGTGTGTACTTGAGCGACCAGTGGCAGGCGAAATGCCCAACACACGGAAGTGAGGTATTAAAGCAGCATTGAGCAGGACGTGGCAAATCCTCGGGTGAGCCCAGTCTCAGAGCAAAATGTGCCGGCTCTGCAATTATGGAAGCCTCCTTTGATAGCGGGGGAATGCCCATGGTCTGCCCCTGCCTTCCCTTGAGGGTTTACCGTGATGTCGATGGCCGTTATAATTTTACCAGCTGAGATGTGGGCGACACCACAGCACTAACAGTCTAACGTCCCTCGAAACCCCGGGAAGGCTAACCCGTAAAAAATAACTGCTGAAGCCGGATGTGCTGACCTACGGGTGAAAATAAATCAGGCACAACGCAACAAACGTCCGAGTGAAATGTCTTTCGTGCTAGGAACAGCTCTGACTACCTAGTTTCCGAATACCGCTCTTGTTCGGAACAGCTCTGACTAGGTAGTTTTCCGAATGTCTGGAACAGCTCTGACGGGCACAACGACAAGCACATGTCCGAACCGAAAACTCGCTGAGTGGATATTGTCTGCATACCTGTCTGGTTTGTGCGGGAACGGCTCGGGGCGAACGAAATGCCCAATATATTGAAGTGAGGAATTAAAGCAGCCATGAGCAGGATGTGACGATTCCCTCGGTGAGCCCAGCACCAGAGCGCTATTTGTCGGCTCTGCAATTATGGAAGCCACCCAGGATGGCGGAAAATACTATGGAGTGTCCCTGCCTTCTTTTGAGGGATATGACCGTGATGTCTTCGACTGTTCCAACTTGACCAGCTGGGAGGTGGACGGTACCACAGAAGTGAGAGTCTCCCAGGAATGCAAACCAGGTCGAAAATGCACGCTAAAAGCCGGATTGTTGACCTAAGGGTTTCGACTCAAGGGTGCCTAACGAGACACACCGAAATCACATCTGAAAAAACACTCCGGATGAACGCAAAGAAGAAGAAGAAAGTCCTTATAAGGACTTACCGAGACGAGCCAGAAGCCTACACCAACAAAGAGAACCACAAGTGCAGACGAGCACAAAGGATAGCCGCCGAACGACCCCGCAGCTGACGTCACAGACACTAACCAACATAATCATTCCGAGATAGGACCCACAAGACAAGAATTAGGGTGAATGAACCCACAAAAACCACGGGCCTCAGCAATAACCACAGCTGAAAAACGCAGGTTGAACGAAGCCGAATTAGGAATTTTTGTTTTGAAAATTGGAAGTGGAATTTGAACTTTTTAGACCACGTGCAGCATATTGGGTAGTGATCACTCATTGCACAATTCGGCACGGTGCTTTCTATGATGTTGTCTGAGCTAGTTACATACATGTCATCTATGAATGTTGAAGATGATTTTGTTACTCTAGTAGCTTGTTGTACTATTTGTTGGAAATTGTATGATGCAATTATATTTCCCCATATTATGTTGGATTTTTTGGTGTCAATGTTAAAGTCTCCGAGCAGTATAATTTCCTTCCAGGAAGCGAAAACCACATCCATCATGGTAGTGAAAATTTCGTACCAGTCGTGACCAGCTCTAGGATTTCGATAGAGGTAGCCAATTATCAGAGGTGTGCGGTTGTGAAGTTTTAGTTCCACCCAAATACATTCTATTTCGCAAGTTTCAAAGTCTAGCCTACGGTGAACAATTAGTAAATTAGAAGTATAGGCTGCTATGCCTGTCTCTTGTTTCCTGCAGGGATCTCTTCTAAACACTTTATACCCTTTGCTAGAGATGACCTCATCTGAAATGTTTTCGTTTAATCTAATTTCACTAATGCCTAATAAATGAAAATTTTAATTAAGAATAAAAGATAACTCTGGCAGTTTATTAATAAGGTGGCATATGTTTAAGTGTCCAATACGTATTCCCGACTTACTGAGCCAGTGTTGCCATTTCTCAGACATTTCACTCATGGAGTGAGTGTAAATTAGTCAAATTTAAGCAAAAATGCAAGATTATAATAAAATTTACAATTACATTAAGTTACAAAGTCCCAGTAATATAAATCGATATGCAAATTACAATATTATAACGATTCAGCTAATGAGACCAAAAAGATAATCTAAACACAGAACACAACGAATTAAAACGTATGAACATACAACAACTAATTAGCTTGAAAGAACTACTTCACAAGCTAAGTAAGTAACTGTTATCCAAAAGAATGAATAAATGACTATACACGTCAATGTTTCTGTTTAAAATTGGGTATCCCACACGGGAAATAAACGTTAAACAGTAAGCAATTAAAGTTCAAGGAGGAAGCTCTGTTGCTGGTATCAATGCATATAGGGTTCAGTTTGTAATACATATCCTATCTCAAAGGTCTGCATTGTAGGGACATCATAAGGGCTTGATTCAGTGCGGCAGGACTAAATTGCATCAAGTATGGAAGTTCTGGACTCCAATGATACGGAACCTGTTGTTGGCTGCTAGGTGGCGCATTGTTTGCGTGAACTTGGTGATGCGGAGCCTCTTGTTGTCTGCTACGTTCCCCATTGCTGTCTTGAGCTTGGTATGCCAAATTGGCATTACCGCCTTGCGCGTTTGTCGCTGTTTGCAGCGAGGGTTCCTTGCAAGTGGAGGGAGGGACATGTTCCTGGTAGATATTTCCTTCACGTGTGAGGATGGGGGTAGGAAGGAGAGGTTGATTTATTTTTGGTAGCATGTGTGCGCGTTGAATGACAGGAGTTCGGGGGTTAGACGCCCGCAGACGTTTGTCTGGGGTGGTGGCGGTATTTCGCATGGCCTGGGAGACTCGTTCTTCAGTAATCAATGTCCGTCATGTATAGGTGTTGGTTGTGTGTTGTGCCCTTTCTGGGTATTTTATATTTCTAGCCAGAAAACTACTACCTAATGTGGATGTGTGGATGTGGTCTCTGTACAGTTTCTTCTTTGGCGCGCCCGTCTGCGACGTAAAGAATGGCGTGTTGTTGATGTATACTGTAACTATATCATTATACTGATTACAGAATTTCTCTAGGGTGTTGTTGTTTATGTCGGATAGTCGACGCTGGGAGCCATAACTTGGTGGTATGATGGAATAGAAGAAAACTTTAGAATTTGGAAAATTAATGCGTAATAAGTCTAATAGTTTTCGTAGCTGACAAATGGTGATATTTTGGTTTCCCATAGTGCCATTTGTTCCTATGTTAATTGTAATCCTCTTAACGTTTGCGTTAATTTGCCAATCTGCGTATACTGTCTGTTAGACTGTCTACCCCAGCACCTGGAAGCGAAATTGTTGTAGCTATATCGGTGTGGGATGAGGACATACGATCATTGTATATGCCTTTCATCAAGGAGTCGCCAATTATAATGTGGGTGCAGTCAGTTGGTGGTCTTTGTATGTACTGGCTTTTGGCCCAACTTGCACGTTGTTTCTGACATTGATAATTATCCGGCTGTGCACTGTCTTCTTGCAGGTTACCATCTGTTTCTTTAATAGGCCGGTTGTCAGTCAGCAATGTCTCGTCATACTAGCTGTCTTTCACCAATTACTCTTTTGGTACTTCAAATTTATTGCTGACTTTTACTTCCATGGGATGCTGTTGAATGACGTTGTCGATTTGTTGATATGTATTCGTTGGCTGTATATTTGGCGCTCCTAGGGATGGCTGTGTTGATTCGAAGTTGTCAGTCTGTGCTGCCTCATCATTAGTGGGCGCGCATTGTAAAGTCTGAATGGTGTGTTTCAGTATACCATTTTCCTCTCTCAGGAAAGAGACCTCTGATTTGAGGTTGATATAGTCGCTAATGATCTTGGCGATCTTGTCTGTATTTTCAGAGGCGGCGTCTAGAGGTACCTTCAATCCTGTCTCTAACTTATCAATGTGCTGCTGACAACCGCACGAGTGTTGATTTGTAGCTGGGCTCTCATCTAGTGTTGTAATTCTTCGCTGACTGCTGAGGATGGGGACGGAGCACTTATGTGAATGCCTCGAATGCTGTGATGTGGATTCCTAAATCAATCAATCAATCAATCAATCATCTAGTACCGATGGTGCAACCTCTATTTGGTTTGAATTGACTTCATTTGGTTGCATACTGTTCCCTAGGCGCCCCATTGGGTATTCAATGGCTAGCAACACTGGTCGGTTAAAAGAAGTTGCGTTCGAGTTTCTGCTGTTTTGAATCGTGGGATGTTCGATTGTGTTGTTACTATGCCCTGATGCTGTGACGACTGCCGCTGCAGGCCGTGTTGATTCTATTGTTCCGCCAGACAATAACGTGACTGCTGTAGGTTGTGTTGGTTTTATGGCAGACACTAGCGTGCTGAGATCGGCAGGTGTGTTTAGCGAGTCACTTGTCAGGTTTAGTGCTGTCTGATGAATTTCGACGAATTGTGCCACGAGCCACTCATTCATGACGGCGGTTGCGCCCTGAGCTAAAATTTTATTCTGTGTGTTGTACAAATGTAACGTGTGTAGGGGAGATGCTATTTTGACTTCCACCTCCAACCCTTGTTGGTCTTTTCTATAGTCGAGTTTGGCATCATCGTAATAATTGATCAGACATGTTCGAAATGCCTCGTAATGTATTGTATTGTTAAATATAATAGAGATGCATTTACCGTCGTTCATACATGTAACAAACAGTGATGGAGAGCTAACACAGCTATTTAGTTTGCTTCTCACTGCCCGCTCTTTGTTGAGTGTGTAGTTCCTTGTTGATATTAACCTGCTAACTCCAGCACATAATTTTCCTCATCGACAGGCATGATGGTGTCAGGTCTTAGTCAAATATTACTGAGCTACTGTATAACAGTAGACGGTACTACCTGCTTTCTGTTAGCGCCGAACTTTGGGCGTCGCTTACCAAACCCGACACCCCACATTGTGCTAACGGCTTCGGGCGGAAGAGCGCAATTGGGAGGGTACAAGCCTTACCCTGGTGCGAGGAAATGCAATCTAAAGACAAAATGTCATGCCAGGGCAGACCAGGCCCTAAGCCTTGGTTGGCGGCTGGTCTAGGATCGAAGCTCCGACAGGCGGACAGTTAGAGCATTGCTTTGCTGATCCGGCAGCTTCTGCAGCTTGTCTTGTTCCAGATTTAGAGGTGTTACCTTTCCTCTGGAGTGAACTAGGCAGGCTGAGAGAGGGATCATGTTGCATGGGCAACACATGATCTCTATATTTTAGCCAGGCGTTGTGCTATGGAGAGGCAATAAATCCATCCCTGGTCTTAACTGGTCTCGGAATCAAAGCGAGAGGCAACTGTTACGGGTTATAAGTCCCTGTCAATTGGCGTAGACATGGGGCGCCACGCGTTGCCTCTGACGGTGGGAGACACCTACAGGTGTCACTGATCAGCTACCGCCCGCCTCAAGTTGGGCAGCCCCAGCCACAGCTTGCCTACTTCAATAGGTGCTTGGGGCTAGGACAACATCTGAATCGCAGACTGTAAAACCAATGCCTCAGGCACTATTATCCATAGATCAGGAAATCAACATCCGGATTGGTAAAGCAGCAACTACAATGAAAAGGTTAAAAAAAAAGAGTCTGGGAGAACAGGAAGCTGACTGTCAAAACAAAAGTCCTTGTCTATCAAGCCTGTGTCCTTAGTACTCTTCTTTATGGCAGTGAAACTTGGACAACTTACTCACACCAAGAGAAACGTTTAAACAGCTTACATATGCGGTGTCTGCAAAGAATTCTTGGTATTAAGTGGCAAGACAAAATCACAAATACTGAAGTATTGAAAATATCAGGTTGTGTGACGGTTTATCCCATTCTCAGTCTTCGTAGACTTAGATGGATAGGACATCTTAGGAGGATGGATGATGGTAGAATACCAAAGGACATTTTTGGTGAATTGCATATGGGTAAGAGATCTCAGGGTCGGCCTCTACTACGATGGAAAGATGTGTGTAAGCGGGTCATGATTGATACAGGCATTGATAATGCACATTGGGAGCAAATCGTCGCTGAAGTGTTGCATGGAGGGCAAACATCAGAAATGGAATAAAGACAAAGGAGAACATTATTGCAGATAAGTCACACACTGAGCGTGTGAGACGTAAGATGGTGCATGATGGTGGAAATGACCACGTGTTCACATGCACCCACTGTGAACGAACATTTACATCGCGAATTGGCCTTATCAATCACATTCGCTACCGCCATTGGTACAAGATATTATACCTTTTCAAAGCACAAACTATCGTCTGTCAAGACAGCAAGGTGCCAAAATTCCTTGTTAGTGCAGATCGTAATCCACTTCGACTCTCAGATTTACTTCGTCCCTTTCACCTGCTAACTTCAACACAGAATTTTCATCCTAGACAGGCATGATTACATGATATTACGTTTGTACAACCACGGAAACATTGTAGCGCCACACACTGTTTAAATTCAAGTGATGTGATTTTCTAGTTCAAGCTATCACTGGCGCACCGCTGATCCATGAATAATTTATCCATAGTGTCATTGAATATTACACAATATTATTAGCATTTATATCTAACACTCCACATATAGCGACTGATACACACTCTTTTGTACCAAACAAAGATTGGTCGTTGTCTAGATCATACTGCTCCTTCTATATTACTGCAGTGTGGAATCTAAGCTAGCCACCTGCCTCACACGAAAATTCAAAACTACAGCACACATCAACCAGTCAGTGAACACGATTGAGTTTGCGCACATAATATCCATTTAATTCTGAATTAACACCGAACCACACAATACATACATTCAGGAATAATAATTCTCTCAGAATACATCTTCATCACAACCGAACACTTGAATAAGGCCTACTTAATCTCATCCACCACGACAGTTTTACTAGCCACTCTTCCGGCCCGAACTCACTGGATCCACCCACTCTGGATCTAAGCCTCTGCTAACTATCTGACCGTCTCTAGGGCTAGGCTTCAATTCACCATGTCTGCTGATAACCGGGCTCAGTCTTTAATCCTTATTCTCAAACTTCCTATCACTGAAAACCACAGGGCAGAGTTCTATCACTAACTCCCATATCATTCACTTTCCCAGACCACCGACCTACACTTGTCGGGTCCCAAAACTCCACTGTCCAAACTTTCCGACCCTCTCTAGGTCTAAACTTCAACTCACTTCCCCCGTCTCCTGACTCCACACAACACTACCCCACAGCTATAACTGTCTGCCCTACAACTCCCCTCACGGGCTGACTTCTCCTCAACTTCCCCTTCCATCACTGTCCTTTCATTTGCCCCCTCCGGGGACTTACTATCCAGCCCCATTTGACCTCCGTGAACTTGTTTATACTGTCTCATTGCCATCAAATACATTCACCTTAATGTCAGTGACCCCCGGCATGTATCATTACCCCCTCTTCAAAAGAAAACATCGTTTTCAAATAATGCAAGAATAATGCTACTCACCCAAAACAAAAATAACGACCCAGTAACATTGATTCATGTTACTTACTATTGGCGTTCATGGCTCTCCATAGATCTCGGTCTTTGGTTTTCTGGATCAACTCTGGTGCTGATATTCCTCCATGCCACCGTCTCAATCCATCCAGCATCACTTCTCTTTGTCTACCTCTGCCTCTCTTCCCCTCGATCTTTCCAGTTGTTACGATGTTCTCCAATGCCTCTATTCTCATCACGTGACCGAAGAAAGATGTTTGTCTCTGTCTTATTGTTGTATATAATGTTCTAGTTTCATTAGCCTGTTTCAGGCAGTCGTCGTTAGTTACTCTGGCAGTCCAAGGAATTCGCAACATTCGTCTCAGGAACCACATCTCTGTTGCTTCTAATTTCTTCTTAATTTGTTCATTTACGTTCCAAGATTCATTGCCATACAGCAAAACTGGTTCTACATAGCATTTCAGCACTCTCTTTCTTACATTCAGTGATAGTGACTTATTGCATAAGATACTCTTCATTTTCTGAAAAGCGGCTTTTGCCTGCCCTATTCTACTCCTAATCTCTGTTGTACATCTTCCATCTGATGTTATAAATGCCCCTAGATATCTAAAATTATCAACTTGGTTAAGGATTTTCCCTTCTATTTCTATGTCACATTTTGGTGTCACCATTTTCTTTGATATTACCATTGTTACTGTTTTCTTGATATTCAAGGAAAGTCCTTTCCTTGCACTTTCTGTTACTACAACGTCTAATAATTGTTGTAGGTCTATTGAATTATCCGCCACCAATACTGTGTCATCTGCATAGCGTATATTATTTATATTATAACCTCCAACTAGTATTCCTGGCATCTCTTTGATCTCTCTCATTATTACTTCGCTATACAGGGAGAAAAGATCTGGTGACAAGACACACCCTTGTCGTACTCCTAGTTTTATCCGTTCGTAACTACCCTCTTTATTTCCCATTTTAATTGCTGCTACTTGGTTCCAGTAAACATTCTTTATTATTCTTAAATCTTTTCCATCAATGTTGATATCTTCCAACATTTTAATCAGTTCATCATGTTTTACTTTATCAAATGCCTTAGTATAATATAATCTATGAAGCACAAATATATGTCTCTCTGTTTCTCTATTGACCTTTCTATTAGTGTCCGTAATGTATAAATTGCATTGTTTGTGCCCTTTCCTTCCACAAATCCATACTGTTCTTCACTAATTTCCATTTTTATTTTCTTTTTGATTCTTCTCATTATGATTCTGAGTAGAAGCTTAGTGATATGGTTTATAAGGTTAATTGTACGAAAATCTTCACAATCAATTGATCCTGGTCTTTTTGGTATAGCTATAAATAAAGATTTCAGCATATCACTGGGTAAATATCCACTGCTGTAAATATCATTCAACATTTTGGTTAATATATCTACTCCAAATTCTCCCAATACTTCTAATTCTTCTATTGTGATTTCATCTGGCCCAGCTGTTTTTCCTTTCTTCATATGTTTCATAGCGTCAGCGACTTCTTCTTTCAGAATAGGTGGACCTTCTAAGATACTATCTTCTGTTAATTCTCCCCTTTCTCCTTCATATAATTCTCTTATATACTCAATCCACCTCTTCATTATAGCATCTTCCTCTAATATTATCTTTCCTGTTTTTGATTTCAAACACCCTGTATTTATTCTTATTTTTCTTCCTGTAAGCTCACTGATTTTTCTGTGCATATGTTTTGTATCTTTAATGGAATTTAATTCAATTTTTTTTTGCATTGCTCGTTTAACCAACTTTCTTTAGCCTTCCCACATTTATCTTTTATTTCTTTATTTATCTTAGCGTATTCTTGATTGTCATTTTTACTCTGTTTTCTTTTGTCCATCAGTTTTAAGATATCTTCATTCATCCATTTTTTCTTAGCTATTTTGCCTCTCTCCGGTAATACTTCTTTGCTAGTTTGATGAATGGAGTCCCTTAACATTTTCCATTGTTCATCTATACTCTGTATTTTAGTTATTGCATTGTACCTATTTTTCACAGTCACTCTGTATTGTTCTTGCATTTCTTTATCTATTTTCAGAACCTCTTTATTAAGTCTCATGTTCTTAACCATTTTTTTCCCTCTCTTTAATCTTACTTTTATTTGTCCACATAGTGGTACATGATCACTATTACAGTCAGCACCAGGCATTGTCTTTACATTAATTAAAGCATTTCTAAATCTTTTATTAATTAGTATGTAGTCAATTTGGTTGCGTATTTTCTTATCAGGGCTTATCCATGTGTACAGTCGTCTTTTATGGTGTTTAAACCATGTGTTTCCAATTATCATCTCATTGATATTTGCCCATTCTATTAGCATTTCCCCTCTTTCATTTCTTGTACCTAAACCATAATTCCCCACTACATCCTCCATTTTTCCCTTTCCTACTTTTGCATTAAAATCACCAAGTATTATTTTTATTTCTTGTGATCCAATTTGAGCCATCGCCATTTCTATTTCGTCGTAAAAGTGTTGTATTTCTTCATCACTACTGCTTGCTGTTGGTGCATATACTTGTATAATATTTATGTCTATTGGTTTGCCTTTGATTTTTACCATAATAACTCTATCTGAAATACACCAGTATCCATTAATTGACTTGGCTGTTTTTTCGTCTAATATTATTCCTACACCTTTTTCATGTGTTTTCCCTCCAGAATAAATTATTGTGTGATTGTCAGCTATAATTTTGCCCGATCCCTTCCATCTCATCTCACTAACGCCTAGTATATTCATTTTCATGCTATCCATCTCTCTTAGAACATTGGTCAACTTTCCTAGCTCATTTAATGTCCTAACATTCCATGTTCCTACTCTAAATTTATTTATTTTAGTTATGATTTTGCCATCAGTAGCTGGATGACGGTCTGGTGTCACCTGTGGCTCATGACTGTCCCTACCGGACGAGGATGCCCTAAGACAGCCATTAACGTCCTTCACTAACTTTGATTTATGTTTTGCCATGAAGTCTTGGGAAGATAATGTGGTGGTTTCCCCTTGCATTCCACATTCACACGGTGGTCTTTTAACTCTGCCTTTGACAGCCATTTCCGACTGTAAGGACAAGTGAGTGCCCTGCCCTGCTCAGGTGCAGAGTTGTCCACTTATTCCGGTGGATACTCGGTCCCCAGAGCTGTGTTAGCCACACCGTGGTGTGTTTCCATCCTCTACCACGGGGAGGTGCAGTTGGGATTTTCCCTTCATAAAGTTATGGTCTCTGACCAAAACTCTCCAGTACTTTTAGAGTACTCCAACCACACTAAATAATACATCACGTAATCATAGTAAACTCCCATATTACCCACACATTAATACAACCAACTTTCAATCTAGTGTACCAATGCGTGAGCTAATACATCGTATAATAATCAACATATCATAGACAACATTATATTTGTATACCCGCAGGTCTATTAATATCTTTAAAAACACACAAACTATTTGTGTACTGACCCTATATCAGGTGGTTCTTTTCTTGCATCAAACATCCGCCGATTCATGTCGATGATGCGTCTACTCTTCGTGTAACCATCACTCATTGTTGCTATATATTTAAAACACCTGTATTCTATCCCTAAGCCTAGGTCAGTGATGTCGTTAGCACTCTTTTGAACTGACTTAACTTTCCTATCTGCATCTTGCACTGTTACCCCGGACTCTCTGTTTAGTTTGGCCTTTTTATTAAATCCTGGCCAATGTAACTGGCACCCTGCTCTCTGCTGCGTACGCCTTATTCCTATGTGCCCTGCACATGCAATATCCTGAGCATTTTTTGTATATCGGTCTCTATGTGCTAAGGGTACTACTACTTGCCTACGTGTAGTTTTGTCATCCGAAAAACTGCGAGTGGGAATATTGTTCTTCATTTCGAAGCAACATCTATCCTTCTTTGATTGCCTATGTTCTACTTTATTACACCCTCTGACACCATTGTCCAGAGTAGTATCTTGTCTCTGGGATTCCCTAAAGCTATATTTGAGCTCCATTCTCACCTGCTCAGCTGTACTATCCTTGTCCTCAGTCCCTGTGTCTACTTCGCTTGTCATCTCTTCCTCAGCTATCGTATCTAATCTTGTTTATCTTCTAGTAATTATCGCGTTGCTTCTCACCTCATATTTTTGATCCCAGTTCTCGATTTCTTCTTCTGTACATTCTTTAACTCGTGGCACATTTCCGATGATTAGATCTGCCACTGGTGAGTATAGAACACACGCTGTCACTCTTCCTGTGACATATGGTGTTGTCACTGTGATCATGACCAATGGATAAAATTTTACTGTACCATTGACATGTTATGCATGTAACCTTTTTCCCTGTGTAATACGAGGGATGTACTAGACTTTTTCTAACCCCGATGGACGTACAACCGGAATCCCTGAGGGTTAATGCTGAACTATCATTTAGAAATCCATGGTGCAGCTTCAGACTTCCTCATGCATGCACTGCTGATCCTGCTTAAACTGTGTGACCGCACATTAAGACCGGCAAACTGTCTTTATTAAAAAGAGGTTTTCATCCACTACAATTCTCATTGTTAAGCGTCTCAATTACTTGCGCTGCATTAGAGTGCTCAGTTTCTCACCATCGTACATTGATAGCTGAAATGGCCCTTTTTTGCACATTTGAAACAAATAATGTCCTTCATCCTAATATTTGTTAGCCCACTGGATGGTTGTACATCGCACTGTGCTGCCTTGTGTCTCCAGCTACCACAATTCCAACATCCAGCATAACCATTCGGACGTCTCTTAAAATTTCCCTTGTGGTATGGGTAACGTCCTGATCTGCCAAAATAGTTGCTCCAGAAACCATTGTTTTGAAGGCCCTGTTGCTCACACTTCTGTGCTGAATCCACACTATTCGACCTTGGTCTGATCCCAGGATTCTGATCCTGTTTAGTATACGCTGCACAGACTATTTCCTCATCAATCTGTCTGCCAATAGAGCTGTTTGGATGTGCAGTCATGTAGTTTTGTCCTAACTGGGACATTGTGTCTATGTCCTTTGGTTTACGTTTTTCAAAGAAAGCCACTAAGTTTGCATTACGTGACGATAATATCTTGTCTCTTAGCATCAAGTCCACTAATCGATTAAAATCTTTCCCAACTTCTGCAAGCTCCATCCATTTATTAAATGTGTTCTTCACTTAAAAGTCGCTTAAAAGTCGACAGGGTCGACTTCATTGCACCAGGTTTTATCCCATATGGCTCGGTCTCTTTCCGCAGCACGGAAAGCGTCGCACAAAGCATGAACTCCGTAGCTTTTAGCGACGACCCACAGGAGTCTCCGAAACATTTAACTCGTAAACCGAAGGACGCAGCCCGGAATCGAACCCACAACCTTCGGAGCACGAGTCAAACGGCTTGACCACTTCTCCACAGAGACTCCCTTCTGTATTGACAAAATCTTTCAAATCCTGATTTGTCTCTGGCTTTACTTGTCTGAACCTTGTTCTGTATCCATGCTCAGTTAGTTTGAACTGTGTTAGCAAACGTTGCCGCAGAATAGTATAATTGTTTCTTTCTGCCACATGTAGATTGAACATTGTATCTAGGGTCTTTCCCGTAAGATACTCACTCAGCCTCATCGCATATTCTCCTTCTGGAATGCCTAAAACCTTAACAGAAGCTTCAAATCTGTCAAGATAAGATTAAAGATTGTCTCGGTCCGTAAGATATGGCAATTTCAATCGTTGTGACGACTGCGAAGGTCTTCTGCCTTCCTCACTTTGGCCTTTAGATGCTAGTTTCAATTTATTTTAGCGCAATTTCAGTTTCTATCTGACACTTCAACTTCTATTTCTCAATTTCCACTGCATTTGTTTGTTTTAACTTTTCAAGTTCTAATTGCATTAAATTTACCTGTGTCTCTTTCTCTTCCTGTAGCCGCTTAGCTTCAGCTAACTTTTCTTCCTGTAGTCGCTTGGCTTCAGCTAACTTTTCTTCCTCTAGGCGTTTGTTTTCGAGTTCAACCTGTCTCTGTTCTCTCTCAGCCTGTCTTTGTTTGGTGGGCGGCACCACAGCACTAACAGTCTAACGTCCCTCGAAACCCCGGGAAGGCTAACCCGTAAAAAAATTACTGCTGAAGCCGGATGTGCTGACCTACGGGTGCAAATAAATCAGGCACAACGCAACAAACGTCCGAGTGAAATGTCTTTCGTGCTAGGAACAGCTCTGACTACCCAGTTTCTGAATGCCGCTCTTGTTCGGAACAGCCCTGACTAGGTAGTTTTCCGAATGTCCGTCGTGCCTGGAACAGCTCTGACGGGCACAACGACAAGCACATGTCCGAACCGAAAACTCGCTGAGTGGATATTGTCTGCATACCTGTCTGGTTTGTGCGGGAACGGCTCGGGGCGAACGAAATGCCCAATATACTGAAGTGAGGAATTAAAGCAGCCATGAGCAGGATGTGACGATTCCCTCGGTGAGCCCAGCACCAGAGCGCTATTTGTCGGCTCTGCAATTATGGAAGCCACCCAGGATGGCGGAAAATACTATGGAGTGTCCCTGCCTTCTTTTGAGGGATATGACCGTGATGTCTTCGACTGTTCCAACTTGACCAGCTGGGAGGTGGACAGTACCACAGAAGTGAGAGTCTCCCAGGAATGCAAACCAGGTCGAAAATGCACGCTAAAAGCCGGATTGTTGACCTAAGGGTTTCGACTCAAGGGTGCCTAACGAGACACACCGAAATCACATCTGAAAAAACACTCCGGATGAACGCAAAGAAGAAGAAGAAAGTCCTTATAAGGACTTACCGAGACGAGCCAGAAGCCTACACCAACAAAGAGAACCACAAGTGCAGACGAGCACAAAGGATATCCGCCGAACGACCCCGCAGCTGACGTCACAGACACTAACCAACATAATCAGTCCGAGATAGGACCCACAAGACAAGAATTAGGGTGAATGAACCCACAAAAACCACGGGCCTCAGCAATAACCACAGCTGAAAAACGCAGGTTGAACGAAGCCGAATTAGGAATTTTTGTTTTGAAAATTGGAAGTGGAATTTGAACTTTTTAGACCACGTGCAGCATATTGGATAGTGATCACTCATTGCACAATTCGGCACGGTGCTTTCTATGATGTTGTCTGAGCTAGTTACATACATGTCATCTATGAATGTTGAAGATGATTTTGTTACTCTAGTAGCTTGTTGTACTATTTGTTGGAAATTGTATGATGCAATTATATTTCCCCATATTATGTTGGATTTTTTGGTGTCAATGTTAAAGTCTCCGAGCAGTATAATTTCCTTCCAGGAAGCGAAAACCACATCCATCATGGTAGTGAAAATTTCGTACCAGTCGTGACCAGCTCTAGGATTTCGATAGAGGTAGCCAATTATCAGAGGTGTGCGGTTGTGAAGTTTTAGTTCCACCCAAATACATTCTATTTCGCAAGTTTCAAAGTCTAGCCTACGGTGAACAATTAGTAAATTAGAAGTATAGGCTGCTATGCCTGTCTCTTGTTTCCTGCAGGGATCTCTTCTAAACACTTTATACCCTTTGATAAAGATGACCTCATCTGAAATGTTTTCGTTTAATCTAATTTCACTAAGGCCTAATAAATGAAAATTTTAATTAAGAATAAAAGATAACTCTGGCAGTTTATTAATAAGGTGGCATATGTTTAAGTGTCCAATACGTATTCCCGACTTACTGAGCCAGTGTTGCCATTTCTCAGACATTTCACTCATGGAGTGAGTGTAAATTAGTCAAATTTAAGCAAAAATTCAAGATTATAATAAAATTTACAATTACATTAAGTTACAAAGTCCCAGTAATATAAATCGATATGCAAATTACAATATTATAACGATTCAGCTAATGAGACCAAAAAGATAATCTAAACACAGAACACAACGAATTAAAACGTATGAACATACAACAACTAATTAGCTTGAAAGAACTACTTCACAAGCTAAGTAAGTAACTGTTATCCAAAAGAATGAATAAATGACTATACACGTCAATGTTTCTGTTTAAAATTGGGTATCCCACACGGGAAATAAACGTTAAACAGTAAGCAATTAAAGTTCAAGGAGGAAGCTCTGTTGCTGGTATCAATGCATATAGGGTTCAGTTTGTAATACATATCCTATCTCAAAGGTCTGCATTGTAGGGACATCATAAGGGCTTGATTCAGTGCGGCAGGACTAAATTGCATCAAGTATGGAAGTTCTGGACTCCAATGATACGGAACCTGTTGTTGGCTGCTAGGTGGCGCATTGTTTGCGTGAACTTGGTGATGCGGAGCCTCTTGTTGTCTGCTACGTCCCCCATTGCTGTCTTGAGCTTGGTATGCCAAATTGGTATTACCGCCTTGCGCGTTTGTCGCTGTTTGCAGCGAGGGTTCCTTGCAAGTGGAGGGAGGGAAATGTTCCTGGTAGATATTTCCTTCACGTGTGAGGATGGGGGTAGGAAGGAGAGGTTGATTTATTTTTGGTAGCATGTGTGCACGTTGAATGACAGGAGTTCGGGGGTTAGACGCCCGCAGACGTTTGTCTGGGGTGGTGGCGGTATTTCGCATGGCCTGGGAGACTCGTTCTTCAGTAATCAATGTCCGTCGTGTATAGGTGTTGGTTGTGTGTTGTGCCCTTTCTGGGTATTTTATATTTCTAGCCAGAAAACTACTACCTAATTTGGATGTGTGGATGTGGTCTCTGTACAGTTTCTTCTTTGGCGCGCCCGTCTGCGACGTAAAGAATGGCGTGTTGTTGATGTATACTGTAACTATATCATTATACTGATTACAGAATTTCTCTAGGGTGTTGTTGTTTATGTCGGATAGTCGACGCTGGGAGCCATAACTTGGTGGTATGATGGAAGAGAAGAAAACTTTAGAATTTGGAAAATTAATGCGTAATAAGTCTAATAGTTTTCGTAGCTGACAAATGGTGATATTTTGGTTTCTCATAGTGCCATTTGTTCCTATGTTAATTGTAATCCTCTTAACGTTTGCGTTAATTTGCCAATCTGCGTATACTGTCTGTTAGACTGTCTACCCCAGCACCTGGAAGCGAAATTGTTGTAGCTATATCGGTGTGGGATGAGGACATACGATCATTGTATATGCCTTTCATCAAGGAGTCGCCAATTATAATGTGGGTGCAGTCAGTTGGTGGTCTTTGTATGTACTGGCTTTTGGCCCAACTTGCACGTTGTTTCTGACATTGATAATTATCCGGCTGTGCACTGTCTTCTTGCAGGTTACCATCTGTTTCTTTAATAGGCCGGTTGTCAGTCAGCAATGTCTCGTCGTACTAGCTGTCTTTCACCAATTACTCTTTTGGTACTTCAAATTGATTGCTGACTTTTACTTCCATGGGATGCTGTTGAATGACGTTGTCGATTTGTTGATATGTATTCGTTGGCTGTATATTTGGCGCTCCTAGGGATGGCTGTGTTGATTCGAAGTTGTCAGTCTGTGCTGCCTCATCATTAGTGGGCGCGCATTGTAAAGTCTGAATGGTGTGTTTCAGTATACCATTTTCCTCTCTCAGGAAAGAGACCTCTGATTTGAGGTTGATATAGTCGCTAATGATCTTGGCGATCTTGTCTGTATTTTCAGAGGCGGAGTCTAGAGGTACCTTCAATCCTGTCTCTAACTTATCAATGTGCTGCTGACAACCGCACGAGTGTTGATTTGTAGCTGGGCTCTCATCTAGTGTTGGAATTCTTCGCTGGCTGCTGAGGATGGGGACGGAGCACTTATGTGAATGCCCCGAATGCTGTGATGTGGATTCCTAAATCAATCAATCAATCAATCAATCATCTAGTACCGATGGTGCAACCTCTATTTGGTTTGAATTGACTTCATTTGGTTGTATACTGTTCCCTAGGCGCCCCATTGGGTATTCAATGGCTAGCAACACTGGTCGGTTAAAAGAAGTTGCGTTCAAGTTTCTGCTGTTTTGAGTAGTGGGATGTTCGATTGTGTTGTTAATATGCCCTGATGCTGTGACGACTGCCGCTGCAGGCTGTGTTGATTCTATTGTTCCGCCAGACAATAACGTGACTGCTGTAGGTTGTGTTGGTTTTATGGCAGACACTAGCGTGCTGAGATCGGCAGGTGTGTTTAGCGAGTCACTTGTCAGTTTTAGTGCTGTCTGATGAATTTCGACGAATTGTGCCACGAGCCACTCATTCATGACGGCGGTTGCGCCCTGAGCTAAAATTTTATTCTGTGTGTTGTACAAATGTAACGTGTGTAGGGGAGATGCTATTTTGACTTCCACCTCCAATCCTTGTTGGTCTTTTCTATAGTCGAGTTTGGCATCATCGTAATAATTGATCAGACATGTTCGAAATGCCTCGTAATGTATTGTATTGTTAAATGTAATAGAGATGCATTTACCGTCGTTCATACATGTAACAAACCGTGATGGAGAGCTAAAACAGCTATTTAGTTTGCTTCTCACTGCCCGCTCTTTGTTGAGTGTGTAGTTCCTTGTTGATATTAACCTGCTAACTCCAGCACATAATTTTCCTCATCTACAGGCATGATGGTGTCAGGTCTTAGTCAAATATTACTGAGCTACTGTATAACAGTAGACGGTACTACCTGCTTTCTGTTAGCGCCGAACTTTGGGCGGCGCTTACCAAACCCGACACCCCACATTGTGCCAACGGCTTCGGGCGGAAGAGCGCAATTGGGAGGGTACAAGCCTTACCCTGGTGCGAGGAAATGCAATCTAAAGACAAAATGTCATGCCAGGGCAGACCAGGCCCTAAGCCTTGGTTGGCGGCTGGTCTAGGATCGAAGCTCCGACAGGCGGACAGTTAGAGCATTGCTTTGCTGATCCGGCAGCTTCTGCAGCTTGTCTTGTTCCAGATTTAGAGGTGTTACCTTTCCTCTGGAGTGAACTAGGCAGACTGAGAGAGGGATCATGTTGCATGGGCAACACATGATCTCTATATTTTAGCCAGGCGTTGTGCTATGGAGAGGCAATAAATCCATCCCTGGTCTTAACTGGTCTCGGAATCAAAGCGAGAGGCAACTGTTACGGGTTATAAGTCCCTGTCAATTGGCGTAGACATGGGGCGCCACGCGTTGCCTCTGACGGTGGGAGACACCTACAGGTGTCACTGATCAGCTACCGCCCGCCTCAAGTTGGGCAGCCCCAGCCACAGCTTGCCTACTTCAATAGGTGCTTGGGGCTAGGACAAAATCTGAATCGCAGACTGTAAAACCAATGCCTCAGGCACTATTATCCATAGATCAGGAAATCAACATCCGGATTGGTAAAGCAGCAACTACAATGAAAAGGTTAAAAAAAAAGAGTCTGGGAGAACAGGAAGCTGACTGTCAAAACAAAAGTCCTTGTCTATCAAGCCTGTGTCCTTAGTACTCTTCTTTATGGCAGTGAAACTTGGACAACTTACTCACACCAAGAGAAACGTTTAAACAGCTTACATATGCGGTGTCTGCAAAGAATTCTTGGTATTAAGTGGCAAGACAAAATCACAAATACTGAAGTATTGAAAATATCAGGTTGTGTGATGGTTTATCCCATTCTCAGTCTTCGTAGACTTAGATGGATAGGACATCTTAGGAGGATGGATGATGGTAGAATACCAAAGGACATTTTTGGTGAATTACAGATGGGTAAGAGATCTCAGGGTCGGCCTCTACTACGATGGAAAGATGTGTGTAAGCGGGTCATGATTGATACAGGCATTGATAATGCACATTGGGAGCAAATCGCCGCTGAAGTGTTGCATGGAGGGCAAACATCAGAAATGGAATAAAGACAAAGGAGAACATTATTGCAGATAAGTCACACACTGAGAGTGTGAGACGTAAGATGGTGCATGATGGTGGAAATGACCACGTGTTCACATGCACCCACTGTGAACGAACATTTACATCGCGAATTGGCCTTATCAGTCACATTCGCTACCGCCATTGGTACAAGATATTATACCTTTTCAAAGCACAAACTATCGTCTGTCAAGACAGCAAGGTGCCAAAATTCCTTGTTAGTGAAGATCGTAATCCACTTCGACTCTCAGATTTACTTCGTCCCTTTCACCTGCTAACTTCAACACAGAATTTTCATCCTAGACAGGCATGATTACATGATTGTACGTTTGTACAACCACGGAAACATTGTAGCGCCACACACTGTTTAAATTCAAGTGATGTGATTTTCTAGTTCAAGCTATCACTGGCGCACCGCTGATCCATGAATAATTTATCCATAGTGTCATTGAATATTACACAATATTATTAGCATTTATATCTAACACTGCACATATAGCGACTGACACACACTCTTTTGTACCAAACAAAGATTGGTCGTTGTCTAGATCATACTGCTCCTTCTATATTACTGCAGTGTGGAATCTAAGCTAGCCACCTGCCTCACACGAAAATTCACCACTACAGCACACATCAACCAGTCAGTGAACACGATTGAGTTTGCGCACATAATATCCATTTAATTCTGAATTAACACCGAACCACACAATACATACATTCAGGAATAATAATTCTCTCAGAATACATCTTCATCACAACCGAACACTTGAATAAGGCCTACTTAATCTCATCCACCACGACAGTTTTACTAGCCACTCTTCCGGCCCGAACTCACTGGATCCACCCACTCTGGATCTAAGCCTCTGCTAACTATCTGACCGTCTCTAGGGCTAGGCTTCAATTCACCACGTCTGCTGATAACCGGGCTCAGTCTTTAATCCTTATTCTCAAACTTCCTATCACTGAAAACCACAGGGCAGAGTTCTATCACTAACTCCCATATCATTCACTTTCCCAGACCACCGACCTACACTTGTCGGGTCCCAAAACACCACTGTCCAAACTTTCCGACCCTCTCTAGGTCTAAACTTCAACTCACTTCCCCCGTCTCCTGACTCCACACAACACTACCCCACAGCTATAACTGTCTGCCCTACAACTCCCCTCACGGGCTGACTTCTCCTCAACTTCCCCTTCCATCACTGTCCTCTCATTTACCCCCTCCGGGGACTTACTATCCAGCCCCATGTTACCTCCGTGAACTTGTTTATACTGTCGCATTGCCATCAAATACATTCACCTTAATGTCAGTGACCCCCGGCATGTATCATTACCCCCTCTTCAAAAGAAAACATCGTTTTCAAATGATGCAAGAATAATGCTACTCACCCAAAACAAAAATAACGACCCAGTAACATTGCCTGGGTAGCCGTAAGTATGACTCTATCTTACTCCAACTCATCATCATCATCAAGTGCCGTGCCGGCTGGCGTAGGCGTTCATGGCTCTCCATAGATCTCGGTCTTTGGTTTTCTGGATCAACTCTGGTGCTGATATTCCTCCATGCCACCGTCTCAATCCATCCAGCATCACTTCTCTTTGTCTACCTCTGCCTCTCTTCCCCTCGATCTTTCCAGTTGTTACGATGTTCTCCAATGCCTCTATTCTCATCACGTGACCGAAGAAAGATGTTTGTCTCTGTCTTATTGTTGTATATAATGTTCTAGTTTCATTAGCCTGTTTCAGGCAGTCGTCGTTAGTTACTCTGGCAGTCCAAGGAATTCGCAACATTCGTCTCAGGAACCACATCTCTGTTGCTTCTAATTTCTTCTTAATTTGTTCATTTACGTTCCAAGATTCACTGCCATACAGCAAAACTGGTTCTACATAGCATTTCAGCACTCTCTTTCTTACATTCAGTGATAGTGACTTATTGCATAAGATACTCTTCATTTTCTGAAAAGCGGCTTTTGCCTGCCCTATTCTACTCCTAATCTCTGTTGTACATCTTCCATCTGATGTTATAAATGCCCCTAGTTATCTAAAATTATCAACTTGGTTAAGGATGTTCCCTTCTATTTCTATGTCACATTTTGGTGTCACCATTTTCTTTGATATTACCATTGTTACTGTTTTCTTGATATTCAAGGAGAGTCCTTTCCTTGCACTCTCTGTTACTACAACGTCTAATAAATGTTGTAGGTCTGTTGAATTATCCGCCACCAATACTGTGTCATCTGCATAGCGTATATTATTTATATTATAACCTCCAACTAGTATTCCTGGCATCTCTTTGATCTCTCTCATTATTACTTCGCTATACAGGGAGAAAAGATCTGGTGACAAGACACACCCTTGTCGTACTCCTAGTTTTATCCGTTCGTAACTACCCTCTTTATTTCCCATTTTAATTGCTGCTACTTGGTTCCAGTAAACATTCTTTATTATTCTTAAATCTTTTCCATCAATGTTGATATCTTCCAACATTTTAATCAGTTCATCATGTTTTACTTTATCAAATGCCTTAGTATAATATAATCTATGAAGCACAAATATATGTCTCTCTGTTTCTCTATTGACCTTTCTATTAGTGTCCGTAATGTATAAATTGCATTGTTTGTGCCCTTTCCTTCCACAAATCCATACTGTTCTTCACTAATTTCCATTTTTATTTTCTTTTTGATTCTTCTCATTATGATTCTGAGTAGAAGCTTAGTGATATGGTTTATAAGGTTAATTGTACGAAAATCTTCACAATCAATTGCTCCTGGTCTTTTTGGTATAGCTATAAATAAAGATTTCAGCATATCACTGGGTAAATATCCACTGCTGTAAATATCATTCAACATTTTGGTTAATATATCTACTCCAAATTCTCCCAATACTTCTAATTCTTCTATTGTGATTTCATCTGGCCCAGCTGTTTTTCCTTTCTTCATACGTTTCATAGCGTCAGCGACTTCTTCTTTCAGAATAGGTGGACCTTCTAAGTTACTATCTTCTGTTAATTCTCCCCTTTCTCCTTCATATAATTCTCTTATATACTCAATCCACCTCTTCATTATAGCATTTTCCTCTAATATTATCTTTCCTGTTTTTGATTTCAAACACCCTGTATTTATTCTTATTTTTCTTCCTGTAAGCTCACTGATTTTTCTGTGCATATGTTTTGTATCTTTAATGGAATTTAATTCAATTTTTTGCATTGCTCGTTTAACCAACTTTCTTTAGCCTTCCCACATTTATCTTTTATTTCTTTATTTATCTTAGCGTATTCTTGTTTGTCATTTTTACTCTGTTTTCTTTTGTCCATCAGTTTTAAGATATCTTCATTCATCCATTTTTTCTTAGCTATTTTGCCTCTCTCCGGTAATACTTCTTTGCTAGTTTGATGAATGGAGTCCCTTAACATTTTCCATTGTTCATCTATACTCTGTATTTTAGTTATTGCATTGTACCTATTTTTCACAGTCACTCTGTATTGTTCTTGCATTTCTTTATCTATTTTCAGAACCTCTTTATTAAGTCTCATGTTCTTAACCATTTTTTTCCCTCTCTTTAATCTTACTTTTATTTGTCCACATAGTGGTACATGATCACTATTACAGTCAGCACCAGGCATTGTCTTTACATTAATTAAAGCATTTCTAAATCTTTTATTTATTAGTATGTAGTCAATTTGGTTGCGTATTTTCTTATCAGGGCTTATCCATGTGTACAGTCGTCTTTTATGGTGTTTAAACCATGTGTTTCCAATTATCATCTCATTGATATTTGCCCATTCTATTAGCATTTCCCCTCTTTCATTTCTTGTACCTAAACCATAATTCCCCACTACATCCTTCATTTTTCCCTTTCCTACTTTTGCATTAAAATCACCAAGTATTATTTTTATTTCTTGTGATCCAATTTGAGCCATCGCCATTTCTATTTCGTCGTAAAAGTGTTGTATTTCTTCAT
This sequence comes from Cepaea hortensis, assembly GCA_963921405.1. NCBI lineage: Eukaryota > Metazoa > Mollusca > Gastropoda > Stylommatophora > Helicidae > Cepaea > Cepaea hortensis. The sequence goes on from OY992879.1 coordinate 63,879,131, forward strand.
CACTACTGCTTGCTGTTGGTGCATATACTTGTATAATATTTATGTCTATTGGTTTGCCTTTGATTTTTACCATAATAACTCTATCTGAAATACACCAGTATCCATTAATTGACTTGGCTGTTTTTTCGTCTAATATTATTCCTACACCTTTTTCATGTGTTTTCCCTCCAGAATAAATTATTGTGTGATTGTCAGCTATAATTTTGCCCGATCCCTTCCATCTCATCTCACTAACGCCTAGTATATTCATTTTCATGCTATCCATCTCTCTTAGAACATTGGTCAACTTTCCTAGCTCATTTAATGTCCCAACATTGCATGTTCCTACTCTAAATTTATTTATTTTAGTTATGATTTTGCCATCAGTAGCTGGATGACGGTCTGGTGTCACCTGTGGCTCATGACTGTCCCTACCGGACGAGGATGCTCTAAGACAGCCATTAACGTCCTTCACTAACTTTGATTTATGTTTTGCAATGAAGTCTTGGGACGTACAACCGGAATCCCTGAGGGTTAACGCTGAACTATCATTGAGAAATCCATGGTGCAGCTTCAGACTTCCTCATGCATGCACTGCTGATCCTGCTTAAACTGTGTGACCGCACATTAAGACCGGCTGACTGTCTTTATTAAAAAGAGGTTTTCATCCACTACAATTCACATTGTTAAGCGTCTCAATTACTTGCGCTGCATTAGAGTGCTCAGTTTCTCACCATCGTACATTGATGGCTGAAATGGCCCTTTTTTGCACATTTGAAACAAATAATGTCCTTCATCCTAATATTTGTTAGCCCACTGGATGGTTGTACATCGCACTGTGCTGCCTTGTGTCTCCAGCTACCACAATTCCAACATCCAGCATAACCATTCGGACGTCTCTTAAAATTTCCCCTGTGGTATGGGTAACGTCCTGATCTGCCAAAATAGTTGCTCCAGAAACCATTGTTTTGAAGGCGCTGTTGCTCACACTTCTGTGCTGAATCCACACTATTCGACCTTGGTCTGATCCCAGGATTCTGATCCTGTTTAGTATACGCTGCACAGACTATTTCCTCATCAATCTTTCTGCCAATAGAGCTGTTTGGATGTGCAGTCATGTAGTTTTGTCCTAACTGGGACATTGTGTCTATGTCCTTTGGTTTACGTTTTTCAAAGAAAGCCACTAAGTTTGCATTACGTGACGATAATATCTTGTCTCTTAGCATCAAGTCCACTAATCGATTAAAATCTGTCCCAACTTCTGCAAGCTCCATCCATTTATTAAATGTGTTCTTCACTTAAAAGTCGCTTAAAAGTCGACAGGGTCGACTTCATTGCACCAGGTTTTATCCCATATGGCTCGGTCTCTTTCCGCAGCACGGAAAGCGTCGCACAAAGCATGAACTCCGTAGCTTTTAGCGACGACCCACAGGAGTCTCCGAAACATTTAACTCGTAAACCGAAGGACGCAGCCCGGAATCGAACCCACAACCTTCGGAGCACGAGTCAAACGGCTTGACCACTTCTCCACAGAGACTCCCTTCTGTATTGACAAAATCTTTCAAATCCTGATTTGTCTCTGGCTTTACTTGTCTGAACCTTGTTCTGTATCCATGCTCAGTTAGTTTGAACTGTGTTAGCAAACGTTGCCGCAGAATAGTATAATTGTTTCTTTCTGCCACAGGTAGATTGAACATTGTATCTAGGGTCTTTCCCGTAAGATACTCACTCAGCCTCATCGCATATTCTCCTTCTGAATTGCCTAAAACCTTAACAGAAGCTTCAAATCTGTCAAGATAAGATTAAAGATTGTCTCGGTCTGTAAGATATGGCAATTTCAATCGTTGTGACGACTGCGAGGGTCTTCTGCCTTCCTCACTTTGGCCTTTAGATGCTAGTTTCAATTTATTTTAGCGCAATTTCAGTTTCTATCTGACACTTCAACTTCTCTTTCTCAATTTCCACTGCATTTGTTTGTTTTAACTTTTCAAGTTCTAATTGCATTAAATTTACCTGTGTCTCTTTCTCTTCCTGTAGCCGCTTAGCTTCAGCTAACTTTTCTTCCTGTAGGCGCTTGGCTTCAGCTAACTTTTCTTCCTCTAGGCGTTTGTTTTCGAGTTCAACCTGTCTCTGTTCTCTCTCAGCCTGTCTTTGTTCTCTTTCAGCCTGTTTTTGTTCTTTTTCCCATTGATTATATTTTTCACGTTTGCTTCTGCAAACTACTGTAAATCTTTTCCGTTCAGGCCTAACCGTTCCCCTGCTTCAATATATTCCATTAAAGTAGGCATCTTGTAATTGTGGACACTTAGCTGTCCGTCAGTCAACTATAATATAAAGACCCTGTTACTTGTCTTTGTGCACCTTTCCTACGAACACCACCACTCACTATGTACGTAAATTCGTAGTACTAATACTATCACTCTGTACATACACAGTCCATATGTAAGCACTAGGTGGTGAGGGGGGGGGGTCATACCTATACTCCCTCGAATATATAACAAATAGTCGTAGAAATTTCCTGGAAATAGTGTTAAACATACGTATAAATTCACAAATGAGTGATACACTATAAGTGACACCTATTAGACGCTAGACGCATAGTCTGGTGAAACGCAGACGGATGATTACATAGAAATAAAAACCACTGACATCGACATGCCCATGTAATACTATACCGTGCGCATAATATAAACTGACAGAGACCCTCTAGATAGCAGATTTTTTTAACGTGAGAATTACAATAATACCATATATCCGAAGAAACCAAATATCATATGTAACAGTAAAGAGAAAACATGAAAAAGAACCAATATAAAATGAACAATGTACACAGGTCTGACGACAGACAATTCGACACAATGTATATCGGCGGGACGACCCAATGCCCAACAAAAGCAAAAACAAGCTGAATCGTTAGCTGCCTCCCAACAACATATAATGTGGACCCAGAAAAATTACCTTTGCCCTGTCTCACGCACTCCGCGAAACAACACAAAAATATCCTACTTCTCACGAATACCAGACTACATACGAATAATTGAGTAACGCACAACAACAACATTTAGGACGATGATAGCAACAGAAACAAAATGGTTGGCCGACAACATTGCGATGATAGACTTTCACAAAAGTCCTTAGTTTGTTTCTAATAGTTTCCGAAAATCGCTTGGAAATGTCTGTCGGTTAATGTTTTGAAGTGACTACGACGCTAGATTCCAACAACTAATTACTGTTCTGATGCGTTGTCACGTTTTCTTGACGTGGTGACAACGAGTCCCGACTGTCAGCAAAGTTGAAGATGATGGTAATTATCCCATTGCCTTGTCTCTACACAATCCGTAACGTTTTTGTAACCCTCTCTGCGGAGCTGGCACGTGATTGTATAATATATGTTATAGCTCCTGTTTTACCAGAACTATGGGGTTTTCGTTGCGTTTTGGGAAAATGAAAATAACTTTAAAGTCAATGAATGTTTATCTGCGTGGTCGCTGTCGCCTTGAATTAATGGTACGGCTTCACTTTTGCCGACAAGGTTAAACAAAAAATGGCAATGAATGATCCGGCGCCTTAAATCTGTTTAGCAAGTCCTGTTTTTGGTAGAGAAATACGACCACACTTGCGGTGACGGCCCCTGATTGTCTGTTGTGGACTGTTTCCCAATGACACGATGATGACACGCACACAAAGACGTTAACAACGATAGACGTACATCCTGGTTTCAGTGCAAAACATCTTGTTATTCGAATGGAAATTGTTCAGTAAAATTCCCTAGTACATGGCCTTGACTCACAAGGTCATCTCAGTCAGTACCTCAGTGTACTACAATCTTCACTGACTGATGGAAAATTTGTCTTTATAAACCAATACACTCACTGTCCTACCACCGTCTTTCACCCCTCCTCGGTGGAGTTTTTCTAAAAGTATTTCACCTATACTGACCCGTGAAAACACCGTGCAACTGTCTTTGTCACACACCCACACACACCCCCCCCCACACACACACACACACACACACACTGGACACAACGACAGTGTCCCGCTACTCTCGTAAACATCGTCAACTTTCTGTCAACGCGACCTTGACCCTGCCACTGTTTTTATCTGCTAGACAGTCACAAACCCTGTCTTTATACCGTGGATATCCTCCGCTGTCCACCCTCCCTCTCCGGGTGGGCAATGTTATTTTTACCTAGGGTGGCCCCGTGAACTCTATGTTAATTCTCCGACCCCTTTGAAACAGGCCGCCTGCTGGAATATTGTGATAAATGTGCGCCCGACTAATGTCTCTGAACTCAGTATCCTCTCTAAGCGAAGAGTCCTCATAAAAGAGTGTCCATTAATTTTTCTATATAGCACCAGGTTACTTGAATGGACGTAGCCCTCATAAAATCTTGTATGACACAAACTCTTTTGTACCAAACGAAGATTGGTCGTTGTCTAGATCATACTGCTCCTTCTATATTACTGCATTGTGAAATCTAAGCTAGCCACCTGTCTCACACCACAAGGCACCACTACAGCACACTTTAACCAGTCAGTGAACACGATTGAGTTTGCGCACATAATATCCATTTAATGCGGAAGTAAGACGGAACCACACAATATATAAATCCAGGAACAATAATTCTCTCAGAATTTATCTTCATCACAACCGAACACTTGAATAACACTGCCTTCTCAAAGCCTACTTAATCTCATCCACCACGACAGTTTTACTAGCCACTCTTCTGGCCCGAACTCACTGGATCCACCCACTCTGGTTCTAAGCCTCTTCTAACTATCCGGGCTAACTATTGGGCTAGGCTTCAATTCACTATGTCTGCTGATAACCGGGCTCAGTCTTTAATCCTTAGTCTCAGACTTCCTATCACTGAAAACCACAGGGCAGAATTCTATCACTAACTCCCCTATCATTCACTTTCCCAGACCACCGACCTACACTTGTCGGGTCCCAAAACTCCACTGTCCAAACCTTCCGACCCTCTCTAGGTCTAAACTTCAACTCACTTCCCCCGTCTCCTTACTCCACACAACACTACCCCACAGCTGAAACTGTCTGCCCTACAACTCCCCTCGCGGGCTGACTTCTCCTCAACTTCCCCTTCCATCACTGTCCTCTCATTTGCCCCCTCCGGGGACTTACTATCCAGCCCCATTTTACCTCCGTGAACTTGTTTATACTGTCGCATTGCCATCAAGGACACTCACCTTAATGTCCGTGACCCCCGGCATGTATCAGCGACTTTAAAACTAGTTCAGCAGTTGAACGGCGTCATTGTGATCATAACCATATAAAATCCATTGCGTACGAATGTAGATAAACGGGAAAAATAATCCAAAAAAGAAAGAAAACACACAAACGCATCCTTCCTCGCCGACAACAAGTAGATAGATAGATAAGCAGAAACGAGACCAATTTATATTTTCCACACATGCATGAAGTGCATAATCAAGTTTGATTTTGATTTGGGGAGTGGTTGGCCGAGTAGCTAGAATGCAGAATTCTTTTTTGGGAAACCCGAGCTCGAATCCTCGGTAAGGTGTGGAGTTTTTTTTTTTTTTTTTTGTCTGTCGGAAAAAAAGAAGAAAACTCTAATCTGCAGAGTTCGCGGCTACTTCAATAGCCAGGCGGCTTTAATTCTTCAGGCTCATGACCTCCCTGCCATGCACCGCAAGGTACTATACTGACAGTAAATGACAGCCAGATGGTGCATCTTCAGAAGATTTTGAAAGCAAGAGTGGAGTTAAGAATGGCTGTGTATCCCCCCCCCCGCCCCACCCCACACTCTCTTTGGAATATACTTTTCACTTTCATTGAATTATGCTTTTTGTGGTCAGAATGGATGCTCGAGATATGGTCTATACAATTTAACCCTGTCTTGCCACTGGACTCAGATGGACTCAGGAGAGAGAGTGAGGTCGACGAATTGCGCAACTCTTCCTCATTTAATCCAATTCATCGCGCAAGTCGTTCTTCATTCAATTTCATATATCACTTTAGGCCTTATCAGCCACCTTAGAACTCACGGTTCCATACTTTCAACCCCACTGGATGAAATAAATGGTCATCCTCATTCTTGATGGACAAACAATACAACACACACAACACAATTCAGCCCAGGCTTTGTGCTATGGAGACGTATAACTCCATCCATGGTCTTAACCGGACTAGGAATCAAAGCGATTAGTACCACTTGCGGCAGTGGTTCTCAACCTCTTTTGGCCCACGCACCCCTTCACCATATGTTCAGAATGTCAACCCCTCCCCTCTTCCGTATTTCCTTGCTACAAATCCCCTCCGCTACACAGAATACGTAAAAATTGAAGCCAAATTTAATAACACATACTAGAACACGTCTAGACGTCTACATAAAACGTGATTTGCGGATAAAACGAATTTCAGAAGGGCGAGAAGTACAGAACCGTAAAGTATGGAGGGAAAAACAATATTAAGTAATCGGTTCTTGTAGTAATGCGATCTTGCAATAATCTTAATTCCCCCCCCCCCCGAAAACCCCAAAATTCCTTCCTGGTGGGGGGGGGGGGGGAGAAAATTCCCCACCGGTTGAGAACCACTGAGTTACGGGTTATACGTCCTTGTCAGTTGGCGTAGACATGGGGCGCCACGGGTTGCCTCTGACGATGGGAGACACCTACAGGTGTCACTAATCAGCTACCGCCTGCCTCAAGCTGGGTATCCTCCGGTCAATTGGGTGCTGATCCGCTTCAGCGTGCCTGCTCCAATTTCTGCTTGTGGCTAGGACACATTCTGTATCACCGGCTGTATAAACCAATGCACCAGGCACTAAAAAGACAAATAGAAACCTTAGCTAAGGGTCACTCAGGGAAACATATTACACCTTGTTTTGTGTGGAAATGTAGAGGGCAGGAAGAAATAAAACAACATGGGGTGGGCTTTGCAGTGAAGTATTCACTTCTGGGAATTATTGGCATTTTGTTTTTTGAATTACAGATGAGTAAGAGATCTCGGGGTCGGCCTTTGCTACGATACAAAGATGTGTGTACGCGTGACATTTATTATTATTCAACTTTATTTTCAAAGGGTTACAAATTGGGCACGCAGGCCCGTCTTACATTCGGCCCTTTCAATCACTCATCTTTCATTCATTAATAGTGCATGATACATTCACATAGGAAAATAAATGGACATAGGATATGATTGATACAGGCATTGATATTGCACACTGGGAGCAAATCGCTGCTGAACGTTTTGCATAGAGGGCAAATATCAAAATTAGAATAAAGACACATGAGAACGTGATTGTAGATACGTCACACATTGAGCGTGTGAGACGTAAGATGGTGCGTGATAAAGGAAATGACCATGTGCTCACATGCATCCACAGTGGACGACTATTTACAGCACGAATTGGTCTGATAAGTTACATTCGCTACCGCCATGGATTGTAGTTATTTTGCCTTTTCGAAGCACAATGTAACAAACTATCGTCTGTCAAGACGGCAAGGTGCCAATGTAATGGTCAGGATGGCGGTATATACATTTGACTCAGGCTCAGATGGCGGCATCCACAATACTCAGAGATTGAAGGTCAGGACCAAAATTAGGAGTGTACTGATACGAGGATTGCTTATTGCACATGATTCTACAATGAGACCAACGCTGAGAAATAATTACGACGCCTACCATCTCCATTCTTTAATGCTTTTTCTGAATTTGGTTTATAGCAAAATGAAGACACAGATTATGATAGAATGTGCAAATGAGGTACCATCAATGTTTATTGACGACGCAGGGATAACTGACAGTTTCACATATCAAGGATTGTAGGTAAACAATAAATTATTCTAATATCAAGAAATCAACATCAGGATTGTTAAGGAAACAACAGCAATTAACAAATTAACAAAGAGACTGGGAGAACAGGAAGCTTACTGCCAAAACAAAAGTCCTGGTCTATCAAGCCTGTGTCCTTAGTACTCTTTTTATGACAGTGAAGCTTGGTCAACAAACTCGCACCACAAGAAGCGTTTTATCAGCTTTCATGTGCTGTCTGAGAAGAATACTTGGTTTTAAGTGGGAAGGTGAAAATCACAAATATTGAAGTATAGGAAAGATCTGGGTTATTTCACGGTTTGTTCCATTCTCCAGTCTTCATGGATTTAGATGGGTAGGATACATTAGAAGAATGGACGACAGTAAACTGCCAAAGGACATCTTTGTGTGTGTGTGAATTACAGATGAGTAAAATATTTCGGGGTCAACTTCTTCTACGGTAAAATGATGTGTGTAAGCGGGACCTGATGGTTAAAGGCATTGATTCTGCACCTTGGGAGCAAATCGTCGCTGATCGCGTAATATGAGAGGGGTGATCAGAAATGGTATAAAAACAAAGGGGATAATGACAGGGATGGATTAACCATTAGGCAAACAAGGCACGTGCCTAGGGCACCAAGCATTTGGGGGGCACCACAAGTCCTCAAGAAAAATGTGTTTATTGTCCCGGTAGCGTAATTGCATGGCATAAGCAAATCGCAAATGTAATATTGAATCGCACATTATTTAACCTTGGTCCCACAACCCGGGGGTAAAATACCCCCTACCCAGTTTTTTTTTGTTGTTGTTGCTATTTTTTGCCATTTTACTTCAAGGTTTTTTTGTGCTATTTTTTGACTTTTCTGGGATATGTTTGTGCGTAGCGACAAATTCACTTCCGTTTTGGTCTGCTAGTGAAAACAATTGTGAATAGTGCTAATTTGTCGACGTGTCATTGAATGACTGTACATTTGCATAACGGCTTAGAACTACTTTGCATTTTCGAACATTTGTATAAACTACTTACTGATGTAGATATTACTAATTTAGCTTAAACAGCAAAACTTGATTTGACGAAGGTAAGGTTAATGGTTACACTTTTTACTTTCGTTTTCGTTTTCATCTAAGGGTTTTTAATTCTAAAAAATCTAATATATATATATATATATATATATATATATATATATATATATATATATATATATATATATATATATATATATATATATATATATATATATATATATTCCGCGTTTCCATCCTGTTTCAGGATATTGCGGTCAACACCAGCATCTTTCAGCTGTATGTTGATTCCTAGGCTAGATTACGCTCATCAGCACGCCACGACTTTCTGAGCGACCGGCTCCATACTCTCATAAGTCACTTTTGCGATTCGAACCACTGCTAATTCTCGTCGCGTCACGTGACGAGAGTATTCGGAGTTAGCGGAGAAAGCTGCTAACCCCTCGGCCACGGAGCAGGTGTATATATATATATATATATATATATATATATATATATATATATATATATATATATATATATATATATATATACACACACACAGACGTCTATTGGTAGTTAGTGTTGAAGGAGTTCATTACTGCGTTTTAAATGTGCTTTTATCGATTTTGATAAAGAAATTATTGATAGGGGCCTAAGTATATTATTCCTTAGCCTTATTTTGCATAATTTTCTAATATTTATGTAAATACATTTTCGTTTAAAAAAATGTAATTATGAATAATCGGAAAATGATACCTTAGCATACCCACTTATATTGATTATATTATTTATTCATTTTTCATTTACAGCTTTTCACATACTTTTTTTCAGATTCAGACCCCAAGATGAAACGTGTTCAGTTAAGTGGTGCACAAAAGAGAAAACTAGCTAAACAAAAAGAGCATATTGTTTCAGTTGTAAAAGCTAAGAGCAGAAAATTAACGAATTATTTAGTTTCGGTTAAGCAACAGGTGGAACAGGATTTTACTGACACTATCAACCCTCTTGATAAGTCTACTATAGGCTGTTCTGCAAATCCAGACACTGCATTAGTGCTTGAAAATGAAATTTGTGGTGACCCACTTAAGTCTGCTGAAGATGATGATAAAGATGAAGATGATAAAATAAATCAAGCAGTAGATCCAGGACTGTGGATTGACTTCTCGGCTGATGATGTGGCTTACTGGGTTGACTGTGGGCCCACTAACTGTCAGCATCATTATGGTCCCTTTGATAAATCTTGCCGTATTTATGCTGAAGGAAAAATAACAAGATATTGTTCTCAAAAACTCTTCTATGGCACAAAAGCAAATGGTGAGCAGTACAGGAGAGAATGGTTATTGTAGTCACCATCCACAGGATCTGTGTACTGCTTTGTTTGTAAACTTTTTGCGTCTAAAGGTTCCACAAGTTTGGCTGATAAAAATGGGTTCAGTGACTGGAAAAATACCATTCAAGTTGATTATCATGAACAAAGCGCTACTCATAAAGACTGCATGTTAACATACCTAGCTCGTAGACAAGGCTCGGATCTACTACAAAAGCTAGAAGAGCAAATAAGTGAAGAGTACATTTACTGGGAACATGTTTTGAGGCGAGCAGTAGCGGTTATTTGTACTATAGCTGAGCGTGGCCTGGCTTTTAGAGGGACAAATGAAAACTTTGGATCTTTACAAAATGGAAATTATCTAGGGTTGCTGGAGTTGGTCAGTCAGTTTGATCAATTTTTAGCATCACACATTGCGAAATATTGAAATTCTGGAAAAGGAAATCCTTCTTATTTATCCAAAACTATATGTGAAGAACTGATTGAAATTATGTCCCAAAAAGTCCATGCAGTAATTGTAGATGAAGTAAAGACTTCCGGTTATTTCAGCCTGTCAGTAGACTCAACACCTGATAGTTCACATGTAGATCAGTTAAGCGTTGTTTTTCGATATGTGGTAGATGGGAAGCCCATTGAGCGCTTTTTGACTTTCTTGGAGCTGCAAAGTCACGCCGGTGAAGGTATGGCTAAGCAAGTGTTGCAGTACTTACGTGAAGCTTGCAATATTGATTTTTCGAAATGCAGAGGTCAGTCCTATGACAACGCAGCTAATATGTCTGGGTGCTACAAGGGCATGCAGAAAAAAATTCTAGAAGAAAATGAGTTTGCTATATACATACCATGTGCTTCCCATTCACTAAATCTGGTAGGCAGAAGTGCCGTTGACTCTTGTTTAGAGGCAGTAAACGTCTTCCATACAGTGCAACTGATCTATACTTTTTTCTCAGCTTCAACCAAAAGATGGAAGATTCTGAAAGGATGCCTTGTGAATTAATAGCTGGTAAAGTCCCTTTTCGGTACTAGATGGGAAGCACATGCTGTTGCAACTGAAGCCATTCTAATGTCTCATCCTCAGATTATATAAGCGTTAGAATGTTTACAAGAAGACCGGTCACAGAAGGGGGACACCAAAAGAGAAGCAGAAAACATTGCAAAGAAGATGCAAGAATTAGAATTTGCTTTCATGCTTGTCTTTTGGGAAGAAGTGTTACAACATTTTCACAGGGTCAGTCAAGCTCTACAAAATGAGCACGTGAACTTGAAAACGTGTGCTGATTTGTATTATTCACTAGCAGATCACTTGCATGAATCTAGGAATGAATTTGAAAGATTTGAAGAAGCTGCAAAAGAAATAACACCAGGTGTGGATTATAAGTCAACTTTGACCCGTAATCGTAAACGAAAGACAGTGGTCATTGATGGTGATGCCCCTGAGGTATCTCAGAATGCCAGAGACAAATTTCGTATATCTGCTTTCTACACCATCGTTGACAAACTTGAGACAGAGATGAGTAGACGAGGACAGGTATATAATGATCTATCAGTTCGATTTTCTTGTTTGGTCGATGTACCACAAACATCTCAGTGTTGTGAAGGACTAATAAATGCTTATCCTGAAGATCTGAACAATAATTTATATACTGAACTACAACAGTTCCACTCAAATATTCGCCACAAGTTTCGTACATCAAAATCTGACAACAACACGTTCAGTCATGCAGAACTCTACAAAGTAATAGTTAGAGACAACATCGAGTGTGCTTTTCCAAATGTAGAAATCGCCTTGCGCATATTTTTAACATTAATGGTTACAAACTGTTCAACTGAGCGCTCTTTTTCTCAGTTGAAACGTACAAAAAATCCAAGTAGATCGACAATGAAACAAGAAAGGCTTGATTCCTTATCTTTGCTGATGATTGAGGCACACTTGTTGCGCAAAATTAACTTTGATGATGTACTCAAAAACTTTGCCAGACGTAAATCTAGAAAAAAGAACTTTAAAATGTAAATGTGTGCTCTCTCTGACTTACTTATCTATCAAAAATGTTATAGTATTTTTGTCTACTATTATTACAAAATTAATTAACTATTAATTTTAATACAGAAATACCTTATTGTAGGTTTTATATGAGTGATAGTAGTACAAACATATGTGTTTACATTTCACAACTTTTTTGTTGTTGTTTTTTTTTGCATAATATTGAACATACCAGCAGTCAGTGGAGGATCGGGGGCCCGGGGCAGTAGGGGGCACCCATGTGGGTTTGTGCCTAGGGCGCCAAGATGGCTTAATCCGGCCCTGGATAATGACTGCAGATAGGTCACACAATGCGTTTCAGACATCATATGGCTCTTGTTTGTGAAAATCACCATGTGCTCACATGCATCCACTGTGGGCGATCATTTACCGCACGAATTGGTCTAATCAGTCACATTCGTAACGCCATGGATTGCAGTTATTATGCCTATTGTGTACAATGCAACAAGCTATCGTCTGTCAAAATGGCAACCACACAGGCCGCCTTTAATTCCCATAACATTTCCTATTGCTCGCATGGGTGGGAGTTTTCCAACACATGACCACGGGGTCTGCAGGAAAGAGTGCTAGCTACTGTGGTACAAAGGTTGGTACTGCCAGTTAGATAATCCTTTAAACAGATGTCTTCCTTGGTTAGATGTATCATCCAACTGAATCCACAACTACTAAGACTGCCACTGCCAGTTAAACTAGCCTTTAAACAGATGTCTTGCCTTTAAACTGATGCCTTAATTGGTTAGATGTATAAGCCTACTGAATCCACAACTACCAACGGCGCCAATGCCAGTTAGGCGAGCTTTAAACAGATGTCTTCACTGATTAGATGTTGTTGTTGATTGCCCATCAAGAATGATGATGACCATTCGTTTCATCCAGTGGGGTTGAAGGTGTGGAGCCGTGGGTTCTAAGATGGCTGATAAAGCCTATTTTGGCTCGAAATGTTCTTTGACAATGTGGGCAAAGAATGCTTTACATCTCTGGAGGAGGATTTCCTGCAGTGGTTTTTCTGTCCTGCCTTTTCTTCACAGCTCTTGCAGTCCTGGTTGCCTCACATATGACTGCACCTTTGCGTAATGATGCACGCCACGAATTTCGGTCTCTGGCTGCAGTCTCCCAGGTGTCATGATGAATTCCAAAAGCATTCAGTGAAATTTTCAGAGTGTCTTTAAAGCATTTCCTCTGGCCACCTTGGGAGCGTTTACCACAACGCAGTTCGCTGTAAAAAATTCGTTTAGGGAGCCTGTGATCTGGCATGTGAGTCAAGTGACCAGCTCAACGAATCTGATTCTTCATCAGCTAAGTGTGGATACTGGGCATGGATGCTCTTTCTAGGACTTCAGTGTCTGGAATCTTGTCTTACCATTTAATCTTCAGTAGCTTCCTTAGACAGACTGTGTGGAAGTGGTTTAATTTCCTAGCGTGTCGCTGATAAACAGTCCAGGTTTCACAAGCATATAGCAGTGTGGATAATACAACTGCTTTGTATACTTTTAGCTTTGTTTGCAGGCTTATTCCAGTTCTGTCCCATACATTCTTGTACAGTCTGCCAAAGGCCGCACTGGCCTTGGAGATTCTTGCATTCACTTCGTCATCAATTGTGGCAGCTTGTGACACAGTGCTGCCAAGATAGGTGAATTTGTCCACAACACTTAGTCTATGATCATTCACTTTGACATTCGGCACAGTGTGATTATTCCCTGGAGCTGGCTGGTACATAACTACAATCTTCTCTAAGTTGATATTGAGCCCAAAGTTGGCACAGGCATGTGAGAAAGCTGAAACATTATGTTGCATGTCCGCCTCTGAGTTGGCATATAGAGCGCAATCATCAGCAAACAGGAGCTCTCTGACGGTGTCGCTGTTAATTTTGGTTTTAGCTTTCAGCCTTCTGAGATTGAATAACTTTCCATCCATACGGTATTTGATGTCTATTCCAATGACGTCGTTCTCGAAGGCATTCATCAACATGGCTGAAAACATGAGGCTGAACAGTGTTGGTGCCAGGACACATCCTTGCTTCACTCCATTGGTGACAGGAAAGGGTTCAGACAGTTCACCATTTTCCTGTACTCTTGCCTGCACGCCGTCATGAAATAGCCGCACTATTTGGACAAACTTTCGTGGACAGCCATATTTTGCCATAATCTTCCACAGTTCTTCTCTGCTGACTGTATCAAAAGCCTTGGTAAGGTCAATGAAAGTGGAGAACATTTCGCAGTTCTGTTCCTGACATTTCTCTTGCAGCTGCCTTGCAGCGAAAATCATGTCAACAGTTCCACGTTCTTTTCCGAAGCTACATTGACTCTCAGGAAGAAGACCTTGATCGAGATGGGCAGTGAGGTGACTGAGAAGAATTCTGGCGAGTATCTTCCCTGCAATTGAAAGCAAGGAGATGCCTCGGTGGTTGTCACAGGATTGGCGGTTTCCTTTTCGTTTGTAAAGGTGGACTATTGACGCGTCCTTGAAATCTGGTGGCATGGTCTTGTTCACCCATATGTTTGTAAAGACTTGGTGAAGCTGCTCTGTTAGGACCGGCTCACCTCCCTTGTATATCTCTGCTGGGATGGAGACAGGATCAGGTGCCTTGCCGCTGGAGAGTTTCTGGATGGCTTTGTTTACTTCCACTATGGTTGGCAGGTCATCAAGTGTCTCATTGGTGGGAACTTGAGGAAGGCAGTTGATGGTTTCATCATCGAAGAAGGAAGTTGCATTTAAGATTTTGCTGAAATGCTCTGCCCAGCGTTGAAGGATTTCTTTCTTATCGGTGACCAATGTTCCCTCATCTGCGCTGAGGAGGGGAACTATGCCTGGTGATGTAGGACCATAGACCGCTTTCAGTGAGTCGTAGAAGTTTTTCATAGCATGTCTGTCAGCAAAGCCCTGAATTTCATCAGCTTTGCTGCTCAGCCAGGAGTCCCGCATGTGCCGAAGTTTCTGCTGCACTACTCTCTGAATGTTCTTGAAAGCATCTTTTTTTTATGTTGACTTTGGGTAATTCAAATGTGCCTTGAGGAGAAGATGTTTCTCGGCTAGCAATTGGTTGATGTCTTCGGAATTTTCATCAAACCAGTCTTTTTGCTTTCGGGGGGATGGACCCAGGATTTCCATAGCAGTGTTGTAAATTATGTCCTTTAGGGCTCTCCATTCTGTTTCTGTATCCTGTTTAGCTGCAGCACTGGGCTTGAGGCGGTCTTCCAGCATATTTTCAAACGACTGCTGCATTTTCTTGCTGTTTAGGAGGATGACATTTAGCTTGTTTTGCATTTTCGCCCCTTGAGGACGCCGTGGTGGCCTGATGTGGATGTTTATTTTCGAGACAATGAGACTATGGTCTGTCCAACATTGGGCACCACACATGGATTTTGTCACTCAAACGTCTTGTCTGTCACTCCTCCTGACGATGACATAGTCAATGAGGTGCCAGTGTTTTGAGCGAGGGTGTATCCACGATGTCCTATTTCTTATGGGGAGACGGAAAATTGTGTTCGTAATCAGGAGATCATGTTCTACACATGTCTGAAGGAGGCGGAGTCCATTGCTGTTACAATTTCCGACTCCATGATTTCCAATAATGCCATTCCAAGAGGTGGTGTCCGTGCCTACTCTGGCATTGAAATCCCCAAGGAGTATAAGTTTGTCTCCTTTGGGAACAGATGTTAATACATTGTGCAGGTCCTCATAGAACTTGTTCTTGACATCATCTTCGTTGGTCATAGTTGGTGCGTAGACACTCACAATGGTTGCATGCTTCCTTCCATTCAGCAGGGGCAACTTCATGGTCATGAGCCTGTCATTTATAGCCTTTGGAAATCCAGCTAATTTGCCGACCAGGTTATAATTATATATATATAATTCATTCATTCATTCAGTAGCATGTCCTTTGCAGAACCTCGCTCCCATAACAACATTCCGGAAAACTTCACGATCACAAGCGTCCGAAACACACATCTGGAGATCATCCGGCACATCCTACACCCATCTTCTCTTTGACCTTCCTCTTTCTCTCTTCCCAGGCATATACCCCTCCATTATTGTTCTCTCCAAACTTTCATGACGTTTCAAGTGACCAAAATATATCAACTTCCTTTGTTTCATCGTCTTTAATAGCCAACCCTCTTCAATATTTATTTAAAGATTGGCAATAACGAAGCTCCATGGCTTTGTCCTTCGTTTTTATGTGTGTCTAGTTGGTTGCCCGTCTCCCTGGCGAAGGGGTTAACGACGCTGTTCGTAATCTCGTATACCCACGTACGAAACACAGCTGCGCGAGATTCG
Organism: Cepaea hortensis; assembly: GCA_963921405.1. Taxonomy (NCBI): domain Eukaryota; kingdom Metazoa; phylum Mollusca; class Gastropoda; order Stylommatophora; family Helicidae; genus Cepaea; species Cepaea hortensis. The sequence goes on from OY992879.1 coordinate 63,895,550, forward strand.
ACAGCGGATTGCTCGCGTCGGTTTCGTACGGAAATGTATGTGAGCCGGTCGTTCAGAAAGCAATGGCACACTACTGAACGTAAAACTTGCCAAGACATCAACAGCAGCTGACAAATGCTGGCGTCGACTGCAATGTCCTGTAAATAGGATATGCAAAAAAGAAAGTTGGTCATGAGTTGAAGTCCACCTCTCCCTGCAGCGAGGGGCTGTCTTCATTTGGAGGTGACAAGGTAGAATATTTCAATGTGCATGTTGTCTCGTGCGTCCCTTAGTCTCTACTTCCTTCTTCTACTACTTCTATGATCGTCAAACAATGTATGTGTGTTTATTTATGATCGACGTTTTTATGATGCTTCTAGCAGTCCATCTGTCGATGTTGTCCGCCCGGTTGTTTCACGTCGCCCTCTTGCCCTTACAACACACCAATCAACAGCAAACCATAATTCTATATATGTTCCGGAAAAACGTGTTATCAGACCTTGATATCACTCTGTGATGTAGTCTTCACTCATAGTATTTGTAATATGTCTGTGTTTGTTTAAATATTGATGTCATAAATAAAATATTGCACGATTTATGGCCAGGCATATTCTGCTGCATCCTTGTTCCTTATCTACTGCCGTCATGCGACTACTACTGTGTGAATAATCGCATTTGAAAATCTACAATTTTGCATTCACGTGGTTTGTTTCTTGGCCATCATTCTTCATCATACAATAAATTATTAGTCCGTTTACAAACCGCCATGCGTTGATTGTCATTTATGTTCATGGAATTCTGCTTACAGACCCATGCAAAACGTAGCTCCCGTCACATCACCATGTGCCACGATGTTTCGCAATCTCACGCGATCACACGAGTCGTGGATCAGCTCCGTGTTCTTGTCTAGACCATACCACGTGGTTAAAGCCATCCAGGTATTTACTTCTCTGCGTTCCCCTTGTTGTCTTCCCCTCTATCTTGTCAGTTGTCACCAAGTTCTCCAATTTATTTCTTCTCATAACGCGGCCAAATGATTGTCACTCCATCCATCATGCGCTATGCCGATAAGCGTGGGCGGTCGGTCATGTTTGGCCACCTCACTCGATCACCAGAATCGTGGATCAGCTCCGTGTTTCTGTTTCATTTCATGTTACGTAGCCACGCCATGCAGGTCTTCCCCTTGGCCTCTTCCTTCGATCTAGCCAGTTGTCACCAAGTTGTCCAATTAATTTCTTCTCATAACATGCCCAATAAAGTTTTACTGTCTACGTTTAATGACTCTAATCAGTTTACGATCTTCATTTGTTTCTTGAAGGACTTGTTCATTGGTTTTTCTGTCTGTCCATGTATTCTTTGAACCACATTTCCACAGCCATCACATGTTTTTCAGCTTGACTACTCATTGTCCACACTTCCCATCCATACAAAAGTACAGGTTCTATATAGCACGTCAACAATCTTTTTCTCGTTTCAATTGATAACTTTTTATTGGTCAGAATGTTTTTCATCTTGCAAAAGGCTACCTTCGTAATGGCAATTCTTGTTCTAATCTCTTCAAGGCATCTCCCATCAGATGTTATGACTGTTCCGAGATAATTGTACCGATTCACTTGCTTAAGAATATGCCCATTTATTCGTATATCACATTGTGGTATTTCCTTCTTCCCAGTGACGGCTATAATCTGTGTCTTGTTACTATTAAATTCTAACCCTAGTTGTTCACTGTGTGCAACAACCGCATCTACTAAATGTTGCAGGTCCTGTTCATTGTCTGCAGTCAAGACTGTATCATCTGCATATCTAATATTATGTCAAAGGGGACACCGTTAAACAATGTTGCCGTGCCCCCAATGCCAGCTTCCAATGTAGGCACTTCCAGTAACTCTCATAGCAGTGGTCCCTTGTTGGGCGGTAATCTACACTCCTATCAGTAGAACCGTCAACTTCAACAGCTAATGCAATACACTCCTGCAGCCCTGCACCAAGCTTACATGATGTCATTCCAGCACGGACATTTTCCTACCCCCTCTAATAAACATACCTACTACTACTAAATAAAGTTTCAAAAACTCTGAAATGTGTCTATCGCAAGCGAAATCATCTTTTCATTGTGCAATGTCCACCAATCACGATCAGTGGCTCAACAAAGCTGGTCTACATATAGGCCATCTCAACATCTAACATTTGCTCAATAAATTACCTGAGATTTCAGTAATACTGTGCAAACAATTCCATGTGTTTGGAATCAAAGAAAGTCGTCTCAACGACAAAATAACTGACTCTGAAATCTCTCTTAAAGGGTTTAAAGTAATTCGAAGAAACGCAAATCAAAAATTAGAGACAGGTATTGCTGTATACATTTCTAAATCTCTCAATTGTTCCCGTAGAAGTAATCTCAAGACAGAAGAGATAGAATGTGTTTGGTTAGAGGTGAAGCCAGTCAGCCAGCAACCGTTTCTTTTTGGACACACATCTATCGGAATCCTTGTGCTGGGTATAGTTGGTATGCTTGTTTCACTACAATGATGGATAAAGTGTTTACAGCAGGTAGAGAAGTCATGATATTATGTGACTTTAACATAGATATTACTAAATCCAACCAGACATGGGACGATATCATTCTTTTTTACAATTTCAAGCAACTAAGAAATCGTCCCACAAGGGTTACAGACACCTCCTCAACTATAATTGATCACACATATGTTACTTGTCCAGTTAATATTATCGAATGTTCTGTTCCTGTTAGTGCTGTTAGTGACCATTACCCAATATGGTGTACATGGTCGAAAATTGGGTTCAAAACTCCTAAAAATAAACATTTAAGCATCAAATTTGGAAATTTTAAAGCTCTCAACCAAAATTTATTTCTAGACGACTTAAAAATGCAGCCCTCTAATATGTTTACCAACTTCCTGATCCCGATGATGCACTGGTTTACGGGACAAAGACAGTCTACAATGTATTTGATAAACATGTGCCAGTCAAAGAAGTTCGAGTCAAAAATCAACATAAATAACCATGGGTCACTAGCGAAGTTCTTGAAATCATGAAAGAACGATATACGGCACACAAAAATAAAGATTATATCAATTACCGCAGACTAAGAAATAAAGTTAAATATGAATGTCATGGCCTGAATGACAGCCAGACAGAGTTAAAAGAGTAGGCAAGTGCACTAGAAGATGAAAGTGGAAGAAGAGCACCATATAGCACCATATAGCACTTTGACGGAACAAGGGCGACGTCACAAGTGCGTAGATTAACAACCAAACGGTTGTCGTGAGTCAGTTTATGGCCCGCCACGACACATATCACACGCATGAGCTTAGATTGCCTTCAGCACAGTTAGTTTATGATGTCCAGCTTTAAGCTGATTAGGTTAGACACGAATCACAAGGATGACAGCGACAACGCAGGCTTACGCATGTGGTTATACATCGCCAGCTCGGCGGCTTAAAGAGTCTGGTGCTCAGCACGTATGTGTTCACGAAAGTGCAGATGAGTAGCTTTTTCTCACATCACAGACACAGGTAACGAATTAACGATAGTCACCCAACACCCTTGCCCAGTAGGAGTAGATTTGTCGGAACGAGTGAGACTGTGTCAAATGGATGAAAGCACCTGAAGGTCTTATCATTATTATGTACACGCTATGTCATCACCTGTTGCCGGCCAGTTGTAAATACATGACTGATCACTCCACTGATGCGCCTTGGAGTCGTTGTTAAGTGTGACAATCGTCTCGTCTTGTATAAGTGAGTGCAGAGTCAGTGGCAAAATATGCAGCTTGCGGGGAACCCAAGAACGAGCTAAATCACGGTGCGCTCTCTGAACGCTAAGTTAATATGGCGGTTGAGTTACAACCTGGAGGACAAGAGTGCCGCATTGTGACAATGAAATTCGTAGGATAAAGAAAGATCATTTCAAAAATTTGATTGTAGATAAATCAAATAACACAAATATATGGAAGGCTATTAACTCGCTAACCAACAAGAAACACGACTCAGAGTCAACAATACCAAACAATATAACATGCGAGGATTTCAGTTGATTCTTTCAATTAGAAATAGAAAATCTGAAGTCCTCAATACCAGACTCAGTATGTAATTTAAGTTCACTGTCATCATTCTATGAAGGGAAGTGCTATAGAAATATTCCTCCTCAGATCAACTTGATGTCTGCTGCAGAAGTATATAAATATCTCTCAAATCACAAAGCAACAAATTCAGAAGGCTTAGATGGTATCAGAAATAGAATTTTTGGTTGTGCTGCACCAATTATTAGGGAGTCATTAACGTTCATATATAACCAGTGCCTGTCCAAAAACTACTTTCCATCTGCCTTTAAAGTTGCTAAAGTTTATCCTCTACTTAAAAATGGCTCAACTGATAATAGCGTCTTGGGTAATTATTGGGTATTTCCTTACTATCGTCGCTATCAAAGCCATTAGAAAAACACAAACATAAAATAACATTACACCATTTAATTAACAACGATCTAATAATTAACGGTCAATATGGGTTTCGACCTAAATATTCTTGCCATAGTGCCCTTGCAAAAATGACCGATAGCTGGCATCTTTGTATCAACAATGGAAACATCTATGGAGCAGTATTTGTAGACTTTAAAAAAAGCCTTTGATATGGTAGACCATGATATTTTAATTAGAAAATTAAAACAAATGAAGACTAGCAGCAATATGGTGAACTTAATTACGACATTTTTATCGGACAGACAACAAGTAGTGTCCTTCTATAACTGTCTATCAAGACCCACACAACTTAATATTGATGTGCCTCAGGGCTCAATACTAGGTCTGCTGCTTATTTTTTTTTTTTTTTTTCAGTTTATATTAACGATCTTCCTTTATATCTCAATACTTCGTGTGAACTATTTGCGAACGACTGCACTATATACACTAGTCAAGAGAACCATAGTGACTTAGAGAGTTCTTTACAAAACGAACTCTGCCATACTTGCGAGTAGTCGCGTTATTTTGTTGTTCTTGTTTTTCGTTGTTCATCTATTTGTGTTTTCCTGTCCTTGACATAGATTCTTAGAATCGAAACGTCGGCCGTTCTGTGTTGTCCTTTTGTACTTATTTGTTATATTATTATTTCATTTTATATATTTATTGAATACTTCTGATTTTTTGAATAAGTCACACGTGGCTGTTCACCGTTGTAGGATGGATTTTCTTAAAGTGTAAGGTATGTAAATGTGCATTGTGCCTGTGTTTAGTAAGTCTCTTCTTTTCGCAGGAGCAAAATATACCTAATTGTTTCCAGTTCATATTATTATATCCTGCTGCAGCCGCTGCTTTCTCTTTTTATAACCTTAGTAGATGGAGCAATTAAAACCGCATGTTAATTAACATCGACAAAACCAAATCCATGCTAATAACGACCAGACAAAAACTACAGACCCTAGCCATAACTGGGGTACCGCTCGAGCTCCACGTGGACACGATACCTATAATTAATGTAAATGAACATAAAACATTAGGTCTTATAATTGACAGACATTTAAACTGGAGCTCTCATGTTGACGTCCTTACCCAGAGAATAGCACAAAAAGTTTACCAACTTGCTAAAATTCAGCACTTCTTGGATGAAAGCACACGGAAAATATTCTATGCATCCAATATCCAATCACCTCTCGATTATTGTTCCACAGTCTGGGATGGTTGCCCTAAATCTATTATGAAACGACTCTGTTCGCTTCAAAACCGCGCTATACGTCTAGTTTCTGGCATAAAGCACGTTGAAAGTAATAAATTATACAGCCATCTAAGACTTCTACCACTTCGAAAGTGCTTCTTTTTTTAACAAAGCCAAACTAGTGAATAAAATTATATCTGAAAATACCCCAGAGTATCTTCTACCGTTAATTCAATCTAATACAATGAACAGTAAGCGCTTAAATTTATTACAGGTTCCGAAGCCTAGATTGGACATATAAAACTTGTTTCGCTTATGCTGGTGCTCACTTGTGGATTAACCTTCCACCAGATCTGAAAACTCCAATGAGTCCCTACGCATTCAACCGAAAACTCTTTCAATACTTACTTCATACCGACTATATGCCTCCATAACTCACCTACTGGTATAATTTTTTTCACTATCACTCTTCACTGTGTGGGTGTGTGTGTGTGTGTGCGTGTGTGTGTGTGTGTGTGTGTGTGTGTTTGAGAGAGAGAGAGAGAGAGAGAGAGAGAGAGAGAGTGAGTGAGAAAGAGTGTGAGTGAGAGAGTGAGTTTGAGACAGAGAGAGTGGAGAGTATGCATTCCCGTGTGTCTGAGTGAGTGTAACAGTGAGTGAGTGTGTGTGCACGGATTGTGAGAGATTGAGTGAGAGAATGAGAGAGAGAGAGAGAGAGAGAGAGAGAGAGAGAGAGAGAGAGAGAGAGAGGTTGTATTGTGTCTGCCTGTCTGTGTAATAGAGTGAAAAAGTGAGTGAGTGAGTGTGAGTTAGAGAGTCAGCGAGTGAGTAAGGAAGCGTGAGTGAGTGAGTGAGAGAGAGAATTTATAGGTATGTGTGTATGTGCATGCGTGAGTTTGAGAGCGAGTGAGTGTATAAAAAAGAGAGAGAGAGAGAGAGAGAGAGAGAGAGTGAGAGAGAGAGAGCATAAGAAAGTGAATGAGTGAGAGTGAATGAATGTGTGTGTGTGTGTCTGTTTGCTTGTCTGTGTGTGCAAGTAAGAGAGTGAATTAGTGTGGTTTAGAGAGTGAATGAGTGTGAGTGAGAGAGAGAGTGAGAGAGATAGAGAGAGAGAGAGAGTAAGAGAGTGAGTGTAAATGGGAGAGTGAGTAAGAGATTGAGTGAGAGTGAGTATTGTGTGTGTGTAAGAGAGGGCGAGTGTGAGAGTGAGTGCGTATAAGCGAGAGAGAGAGAGAGTGTGTGTGTGAGTGAATGAGAGGGAGAGAAAGAGACAATGAGAGAGTTAGTGTGTCAGTGTGCGTGAAGGAAAATAAATAAATAAATAAATATATATATATATATATATATATATATATATATATAGAGAGAGAGAGAGAGAGAGAGAGAGAGAGAAAGAGAGAGAGAGAGAGAGAGAGAGAGAGAGCTCAGCGCAAGCATGACAATATGCCTTATTCTTTCTTTTGTATCCTCATCATTCATATTAGCATTTTTACTGCCATTTGAATTTAACATGCACTGCTTATTTCATCATGTTTATATCAATTACAAGAATTATCTTACTGAACTACACCACTATTTTGTTTTTACGTGACACAATGTATAGCATATTTTCATCACCATTTCCCATATTTTCCCAATTTTGAATGTTCTTACGAGGATGCTCACGATAGTCGACAGTGTGTTTTTATTCATATTAGTTTTAGTGATTATGTGAGGCAGCGTGTATGTGTGTGTGTGAGAGTGTGTTTGGATGGATGGATGTGTGTATTTGTGTGTGTGTTTATATGTGTGGATGTATGTGTGTATGCCTGTATGGGTATGGGTGTATATGTATGTGTATACATGTGTGTATGCTTGAGTGTGTATGTACGCGTGTTTGTGTATGTGTGTTCGTGTGTACGTGCATGTGTGTTTTATATGTGCTTGCTTACGTTCGCTGGCTGTGAACTCCAGCGAAGTCCTGTATGTCGGATAAAGACATCATGTTTTCCAACATCAGTGTGATGTCATACCGGACTGAGGTTTGCGTGAGTATCCGTTGTCCCATGTGTGTTTATATGTGTGTATGTGCGTGTGTATGTTCGTGTATGTATAAATATGTGTTTGTGTATGTATGCGTATATGTTTGTGTGTGTATGTGATTGAGTGTGGGTGTGTATAAGACATGTGTGTATGTCTGGGGGAATGCGTTTGTGGGTGATGTATGTGTAGAGGGGCTGTGTGTGGGTGGATGGATGATGTGTGGGTAGGTAAAGGATGTGTGGTCGGTGGGGGTGTGTGTGGGTGAGGGATGTATGGGTGATGGCTTGAGGTGTGGGGTGCTGGTGGTTGGGGGGTTGTGTGGGTGGGGAATGTGTGAGTGGGTGAGGGATGTGTGGGTCAATGGGTGTGTGGGAGATGTGTGTGAGTTGGGGATGGGTGTGTGATGGGTGTGAGGAATGGTTGTGAAGATGTGTGCGTTGTGGGGAATATGTCTATGTGGGTGGGGTGTGTGTGGGTGGTTGGACGATGTATGTGTGGGTGGTGAGTGTGTTTGTAGGTGGGGGTGTGTGGGTGGGTGGGGAGATATGTGTGTGTTGGCGAGGGATGTGTGGGTGGGGATGCGTGTCGGGGATGTGTGTGTGAGAGTGCTGGATGTGTATATGGATGGGGTGTTGTGTTTGAGGAGAGATGTGTGTGGGTGAGGGATGTGTGTGTGGGTAGTTGGGGTAAGTGTGATTGAGTGTGGAATGTGCGGGTGGGTAAAGGATGTATGTGAGGGTGAGGCTGTTTGTTTGGCTGGATGGATGGGATGTGTGAGTGTGGGTGGGTAGATGGGAGATGTATGTGTTGATGGGTGGGTGGGGGATGTGTGGGTGTGAGTCGTTGAGGGATGAGTGCGTGAGTGGGTGGATACTTGTGGGAGATGAATGTATGGGTGGGCTATGTGCATGTGTGTGGAAAATGTGTGTGGGTTGGGATGTGTGTGGGTGGTGAGGTGTGTGGGGGTGATGGGGGTGTGTGTGGGAGGTGTGTGTTGGTGGGTGGGGGATTGGGTAGGGAGATGAGTGTGTGTGAGTGTGTGGGGTGTGTGTAGGTGTGGGATGTGTGGTTAAGGGGTGTGTGATTGGGTGATGGGTGATTGGGGGTGGGTGGAGGATGTATGGGTGTGTGAGTGTGTGTAGGTTGGGGGGTGGGGTTGTGCGTGTGTGTGTATAGACGTGGGATGTGTGGGTGGGGGGAGATTGGGTGGGTGGGGTGTGAAAGTGGGGGATGTGTGGGTAGGTGCGTGATATGTGGGTTGGCGGGGATATGTGTGTGTGTAGGTGGGGATGTGTGGTTGGGGCGGGGTGTGTTTGATTGGGTGGTTGGGGATCTGTGCTTGTGTGGTGGAGGATATGTGGGTGGGTGAGTGTTTACGGGTTATGCGATGAGTGGAGGATGTGTGTGTGGGTGGGGAGATGTGTGTAGGTGGGGGGGGGGGGGTGATGGGTGTTCAGGTGCATGTATGTGTGCCTAGGGTGTGTGGGTGAGGGTGGGGTATGTGTCGTGGGTGGGAGATGTGTGTGTGTGTTTGGGGAGATGTGTGGAGGTGGGGGATGTGTGTGGGTATGGGTTGGGTGGGTGGGGATGGGTGGATGGGTAGAGCATGTATTTGTGCCTGGGAGTGTGTGTGTGTGGTTGGGTGGGGGATGTGTAGGTGGATGGGGGATGGGTGGATGGTTGGGGTTTGTGTCTCATAACATGGTAATATGCATTGTTTATGTTTACAACATTCATTTGACAATGTTTTTCCTATGTGAATGTATTATGCATTATTGATTAACGAAAGATGAGTGATTGGAAGGGCCGAATGTAAGACGCGCCTCCGTGCCCAATTTGTTAACCTTTGAAAATAAAGTCAGTTCGTTAGTTCGTTCGATGTATCGTCCCCTAATGTTGATTCCTTCCATATCTTCTATATTTCTAAAAAATATTTTCACTGTACAGGGAAAGACGATCTGGAGACATTATACATCCTTTCTCTTAATAGACTGATATTGACCTATTTCATTATCAATCATTATGGCAGATGTAAGTTTCCAATATATGTTTTATTTACAAATCTAAGGTCTTTCCCATCATTTTGTAGATCTGTAAGAATCTTCATCATGTTGACATGTCTTACTTCTAAAGTCTATATAGTCAGTAAAGCAAATATGTAGCTCTTTGTTTACTTCTATAAAACGTTAAATTAATGTTCTCAGTATACATATAGTATTTCTAAGAACATACATTGTTCTCCTGTTGCGGGTTGTATAGTCTTACTAACTCTTTGCGTGACATTTCATAGCAAAATCTTCGTAATGTGGCATATTATACTAATTGTTCGGCGTTGATCACATTTCATGGCTACTTATTTCTTTGAGATTGCAATATATATTGTGTTCAGCAGTCCGGTGACTTTGTGCATTCCATATTATTTTAAGGCATAGATCATTTATGTTGTGATGTTGTCTGAACCGGGGGTCTTGCCAGTTTTCATATGTTTAAGAGGATTCTGAGCTTCCACCTTCAAAATCGATGATCCTTCATTATTATTCAGAATATCATACTGTTCTTCTCTTCTATCACCATAAACGTCTTTCACATAATCTGACCATGCATGTAAAATCTGACCTTTTTCTAATTGTATTATGATTTTTCTATCTTTTGTTTTCGTGCAGCTGCAAAGATGTTCGATCCCTCGCCAATTGACCTGTTCTATGTCTTGGTCATCTTTTGATGACCCGTGTCCACAGTCGTCATAGTCGACCTCTGCCTCCTTTCCTAGGGATTTGTTGCATATATCATATTTCAAATATGTGTCTCGTTGGTCGTGAGTGCCAGGTGGAACCAGTGCATTAATTTCCCATATTATTTATGTATCAATGTTTCTGTAACATTGTGCTATTATGTGTGTGTGTGTGTGTGTGTGTGTGTGTGTGTGTGTGTGTGTGGAGAGAGAGAGAGGAGAGAGAGAGAGAGGCGGGGGGGGGATATTACGCAAAACACTACATACATAATAACTCTGATACCGAAATGTAACCAATACGGCATAGTTCACTTTAAGACAAATGCATGCATCAATAGAGGCGTAACTCAACGCCTTCAACACTGACTGCGTCTTCTCTGTGTTGGCTGTCTCTTGATACATTCAAGTTTGCCGCGGTGACAAGGTCTTCATTCCAGCTGTTTGAAGAACTGTACGACAGGTTCAATTTCAAAGACGTTGTTGACCTGATCAGTCACATAAAGAACAGTGAAATGAAGGTACGATTATAAAGATGTTCTGCTCTTATCTTTGCGTTAGTTAAAAAAAAAAAGTAGAAAATCTCGAAACGAAGACATGTGTAAATACTTAACTGTTTTTATGCGACTCCAGGGCGGAATCATCTGTGCATATGTACTGAAAAGTCGAGCAATTTTCGTAAAGACCGACTGCATCAATGTTGTGACAAACCTTTTAATCTAAACATCATTCAGGTTTATCACCAACAACAGACAAGAGTGATGACAACATTGATGAATTGTATAATGATTATAGAATGCCTTAAAAAATGCAAGTATTCAGAATTAAATATAATAATGGGTAACTTTAATGCTACAGTTGGAAATCAACAAGACGGATGCACAGTAGGCAAGTGTGGAAGAGGGAAACGGAATGAACAAGGTTGCAGACTTGTACAGTGGGCAAAAGAGCACGCTATGATTATTGTACACACCTGGTATCAACTATATCCAAGAAGATTATGGGCATTGGGAGAGTCCTGACAATATGATCAGAAACCAGACTGATTACATCATCATCCTTTAGAACAGTCTTAAAAGTCGAAAAACTATACCAAATGCAGACTGCTATAGCGACCACAAATAAGTTATAAGCAATATACATATACAATTAAAGAAGGTCAAATTTACATAAAGAAGTACACAATGTGATCTATGTGCACTGAAGAGAGGAGATAAAAGATCAATTTGACGTAGATGTTAAGATCAAATTTGACGAATTGGTTGATCTGAAGATTCTATTTCATGATATCAGTGACCAATGAGAAGTACTAAAACAACTCAGTGAGCCAGACTTCAGAAACAATTATCCCGAAAATGAAGACGATTGGACGTGAGAAATGGATGATGGAAGACATCTTAAAACTCTTGGAAATAAGAAGAAATAACAAAAAATAACCATGACAGATATTAAGAGATTCACATGATAATTAGGAAACTGTGCAAAGAGACAAAAGAAGCATGGCTTGAGTCGCTTAAAAATTGGCAAGGTCGACTTCATTGCACCGTGTTTTATCCCATATGGCTCAGTCTCTTTCCGCAGCGAACCGCCGAAAGCGTTGCACAAAGCACGAACTCCGAAGCTCCAGCGACGATCTTCAAGAGTCTCCGAAAGCTGCACTCATGAACCGAAGGACGCGGCCAGGTTTCGAACACACAACCTTCGGAGCACGAGCCAGACGGCTTGACCACTTCGCCACGGAGACTCCCTAGATTCAATAAAATTGCAAAGAAATTGTAAACCAACGCAACATCCGAAATATCAAATTAATGTACAAAAGAATTAATGACAACGCTAAGAAAAGCACACACACACCATGGGGTGCCTAAAAATCAAAGATTGCAAAATCGTTATAGAAGAGAAATCAGATTGTAAATGCATGGTAAGATTATGTGAAAAACCTGTATATTGATACAAGACAAGACTAGTATGATATTCTTAATAATAATGAAGAACCATCGATTTTGGATGGAGTTTCAGATTACTCTTAACCATATGAAAACTGGCAAAAATCCCGAGTCCAGACAAAATCACAACAGAAACGATCAATGCTTTAGAAGAATATGGAATAGACCAACTCACTAGACTGATGAACACAATATATGATACTGGAGATATCCATCCATCATGTGCCATGCTGGTAAGCCTGGGCGGTCATGATTAGCATAATGAGCATAATAAACCATATCACGAAGCTTTTGCTAAAAATCATCAGGCAAAGAGTTAGAAAAAAAAATATAATACAGCTCGAAATATGGGAAGAACAATGTAAGTTCTTAGAAGGCAATACTGTCTATAGACAGAACATTAATTGAACGTTCTTTAGAAGTAGATAAAGACTTTCATTTGTGCTTTATTGACTACACAAAGGCTTTCGATAAAGTAATATATGTCAACATGATGTAGATGCTTAAAGATCTACAAATTGAAGGAACAGATCCTACACGTGTGAAAACATATATTGCAAACAACAAGCTGCCATAAGAATTAATAATGAAGTAAGTCAATATCAGCCTATTAAGAGAGGAGTGAGTCAGGGATGTGTAATATCTCCAGATATTTTCCCTGCACAGTGAACATATTTTATTAGAAATTTAGAAGATATGAGAGGAATCACCATTGGGGGACATAACACAAAAAACATTAGCTATGCGGATTAAATAGTATTCATTGCAGACAATGAGCAGGATCTGCAACATTTAGTAGCTGCTGTTGTTGAACACACTGAACAACTAGGGTTAGAATTAAAGTGTAAGAAGACACAAATTATGGTCGTCTCAAAGAACAAAGAAATGCCACAATGTAACGTAAAGATATATGGGAATATTTTTATACAAGTAAACCGGTAAAACTATCTAGGAAAAGTCATAACATCTGATGGGAGTTGCCTTGAAGAGATTAGAAAAAGAATCGCCATGGCAAAGGTAGCCTTTTGCAAAGTGGAAAACATACGTATAAAAAGATGTCAATTGCAACGAGAAAAAGAGTGTTGAAATGCTACATAGAATCTGTACTTTTGTATGGATGTGAAAGGTGGACGATTAGCAGACAAGCGAAATATCGCTATGTGGGATGGGGATGAAGAAAATCTGCGATCTGGCCATATGGTGGCTGTCTCGGCATCACGCCATACCCCTACTTGAAGATGCTCCTTTGCTCTAGACTGGTTGGTTATTCTGGTTTCTTTGTCTGTACACATGCTCATGATCTGTTGGATTTTGCAGCTACAGTTTTTCTATTGAATGAGAAAGCCAACCCCACGCCCCAAACTTAGAATATTCAGTTCCAACTTTAAATCAGCACTACTGCAGGCTTCAGACACACTGAGAACAACCAGCACGATAACAAATAAATAACACACATTCATTAATTGGTGCATGTGCAAAACTATAACGATTTGACAGAATCACCGATGTGAACCACACGGAGTGAACTAAACAAATACCAGTGAATAAAAAAGCAAATAAAAGATACTTACGCCTTTATCTGGAATATACAGGACAAAGAAATAGAGGAAGACATAATAACACATGGAAAAAATAAATTGAGTCAGAAATGAATAATAATGAGAGAAAATGGTAGATGGCCTGGGGTGAGTTGCTTGGGAACCAATGCATCAATGGGAGTTCAAGTGCGAAAGAAGAAGAAAAGAAAACCATAGTAAACTGTCTGTTGTACTTTTTACAGACGCAAAATCATTAATGAGGCTTTCCAGTCTGAAGAATGCCAGAGCTATGGACATTACTATCTAACCTATGCAGTCAGCGAAAGGTCGACATACAGTGGCATGCTTGGAAACGAGAGAGCTGATCATCTATGAAAGGTGCAACAGAAAAGCAATGCAACCACCAAAAGAAAAGAATCATCAAATCAATCAGAAAGCTGCCAACAACAGCACAAGAAAACTACCATTGTATGGACGAAACAGAAGAAATCATACTACGCCTCAAAATAGGATACAATCAATTACATGAATACAAAATTTAAGATTGGCAAATAGGCTTTGTGCGCATGTGAAGAGGCACTACATCAGCAGATCACATACTCCAAGACTGAGCTGACATATCTAGACAAACTTTCTGGCCTAGAGAAACATCAATGGCAGCTAAACTCTATGGACCACTGAGTAAACAAACAAAAAAGACATTGAAGTTTACGCAAGTGACAACATTGCAGTTATAGAAAATTAATTTCAAGCATAAGAAAAGAAGAAGAGGATGAGCACAAAGAAGATGAGTATGATGAAGTTTATAATGATGACACATTGATTGGTACACATAAGAATATCCAATCACATGTGACATGTTGACTGATACACAAAGAAAACCAAACACACATGATATACAAGTACTTGTATACTTCAATTGATTATTAAATATTAAGAATAGCCAATGACATATGACGTAATGGGTGGTACATAAAAAAATATAAAAAAACACATATGATTGGTTAAAAAATAAAAGTTATTTGCATATCTTGTACAGGATGTCGCAGTCACCTGCAACGTATTTTGACTGTGATCTCTTGGCAAGTTTACGTTCAGTATTTTGCCATTTCTGAACGATCATTACCCATACCATTTTATATTTTTTTTTTAAAACCAACATAAGGTGGTCGGCTGCCAAATCGCCCACAGCTGTGTTTCGAACGTGGTATGCGGGATTATGAACTGCGTAGGTAACCCTTTCGCCACGGTGATATGATTGGTAAATATTAAACATAACAAATCACGAATGATGTTTTTTTTTTGTTGGTAGCAGCTAGAAAGATCAGCGTTAGAAGAGGATGGTTGAACTGAGGTAAATGATGGTTGACGGACTGAGATGTCGACATGGAGGAATATCATCAACAGAAATGATGGTTGATGGACTGAGATGTCGGCATGGAGGAATATCATCAACAGAAATGATGGTTGATGGACTGAGATGTCGGCATGAAGGAATATCATCAACAGAAATGATGGTTGATGGACTGAGATGTCGGCATGGAGGAATATCATCAACAGAAATGATGGTTGATGGACTGAGATGACGGCATGGAGGAATATCATCAACAGAAATGATGGTTGATGGACTGAGGTGTCGGCATGAAGGAATATCATCAACATAAATGATGGTTGATGGACTTAGATGTCGGCATGGAGGAATATCATCAACAGAAATGATGGTTGATGGACTGAGATGTCGGCATGGAGGAATATCATCAACAGAAATGATGGTTGTTGGACTGAGATGTCGGCATGGAGGAATATCATCAACAGAAATGATGGTTGACGGACTGAGATGTCGGCATGGAGGAATATCATCAACAGAAATGATGGTTGACGGACTGAGATGTCGGCAGGAAGGAATATCATCAACAGAAATGATGGTTGATGGACTGAGATGTCGGCATGGAGGAATATCATCAACAGAAATAATGGTTGATGGACTGAGATGTCGGCATGGAGGAATATCATCAACAGAAATGATGGTTGATGGACTTAGATGTCGACATGAAGGAATATCATCAACAGAAATGATGGTTGATGGACTGAGATGTCGGCATGGAGGAATATCATCAACAGAAATGATGGTTGGTGGACTGAGATGTCGGCATGGAGGAATCTCATCAACAGAAATGATGGTTGATGGACTGAGATGTCGGCATGGAGGAATATCTTCAACAGAAATGATGGTTGATGGACTGAGATGTGGCATGGAGGAATATCTTCAACAGAAATGATGCTTGATGGACTGAGATGTCGGCATGGAGGAATATCATCAACAGAAATGATGGTTGATGGACTTAGATGTCGGCATGGAGGAATATCATCAACAGAAATGATGGTTGACGGACTGAGATGTCGGCAGGAAGGAATATCATCAACAGAAATGATGGTTGATGGACTGAGATGTCGGCATGGAGGAATATCATCAACAGAAATAATGGTTGATGGACTGAGATGTCGGCATGGAGGAATATCATCAACAGAAATGATGGTTGATGGACTTAGATGTCGACATGAAGGAATATCATCAACAGAAATGATGGTTGATGGACTGAGATGTCGGCATGGAGGAATATCATCAACAGAAATGATGGTTGGTGGACTGAGATGTCGGCATGGAGGAATATCATCAACAGAAATGATGGTTGATGGACTGAGATGTCGGCATGGAGGAATATCTTCAACAGAAATGATGGTTGATGGACTGAGATGTGGCATGGAGGAATATCTTCAACAGAAATGATGATTGATGGACTGAGATGTCGGCATGGAGGAATATCATCAACAGAAATGATGGTTGATGGACTTAGATGTCGGCATGGAGGAATATCATCAACAGAAATGATGGTTGACGGACTGAGATGTCGGGATGGAGGAATATCATCAACAGAAATTATGGTTGATGGACTGAGATGTCGGCATGGAGGAATATCATCAACAGAAATGATGGTTGATGGACTGAGATGTCGGCATGGAGGAATATCATCAACAGAAATTATGGTTGATGGAGTTAGATGTCGACATGAAGGAATATCTTCAACAGAAATGATGGTTGATGGACTGAGATGTCGGCATGGAGGAATATCATCAACAGAAATGATGCAAAACACCACAGATCAACGACTCTGAAAATGCATGAACGTAGTGTCAACAAATAGCTTCAGTATTATTGATGAAGAATAAGCAATCACACATGACAGCTTCAGTATTACTGATGAAGAATAGGCAATCACATATGACAGCATGATGGGTACATGTGAAGAATAACCAGTCACACATGACACGTGCATTTGTACACATGAAGTATAGCCAATCACATGTGATATGTTGAGTGGTACACACGAGGACTACACATTCACACATGACATCTTGCTGTGTACACACGAAGCTTAGATAATCAAACTTGACACGTTCATTGGTACACATAACACCCAGATTTGTACACATGAAGGCTAGCCCATTACAAGACATTTGATTAGTGCACATAAAGATTGATCTATGGACAATAATACTCAGATCAATAAATATACAACTTGATCTATGGGCATTAAGACTCACATCAATAAATATACAACTACATATACTGACAATACCCCTCATAACAATAAATATGCAATTTGATCTACGGACAATAACCCACACATCAACAAATATGCAACACGATCCATGGGCAGTAATCCTCACATCAATGACTATACAACATGAACCACTGACAGTAATCCTGACATCAATGACTATACAACATGAACCATGGACAGTAATCCTGACATCAATGACTATACAACATGAACCATGGACAGTAATCCTCACATCAATAAGTATGCAAAATTCGGCGCCAGCAGAAAGCAGGCAGTACCGTCTTCTGTTATATGGTAGCTCAGTCATATATTACTAAGACCTGACACATGTATGGACAATAATCCTAACATCAATGAATATACAACTTGATCTATGGACAATAATCGACACAACAATTAATATACACATTGATCTATGGACAATCATTCCCACATCGATGAATATACAACATGATCTATGGACAATAACCATAACATAAATGAATATACAACTTCATTTATGAACATTAATTTTAACATCAATAAATTTACAATTTGATCTATGGAATAATCCTAACATAAATGAATATAAAACTTGTTCTATGGACAATAATCGTCACATTAATAAATATACAACATGATCCTTGGACAGTAATCGTCACATCAATAAATATAAAACTTGATCTATGGACAATAATCCTAATATAAACGAATATAAGACTTGATCTATGGACAATAATGGTCGCATCGATAAATATACAACTTGATCCATAGACAGTAATCATTACATCAATAAATATACAACTTGATCCGTGGACAGTATTCGTCACATTAATAAATATCAAACCTGATCTATGGACAATAATCGTCACATCAAATAAATATACAAACTTGATCCATGGACAATAATCGTCACATAAATAAATATACAACCTGTTCCGTGAACAGTAATCGTCAAGCCAATAAATATACAACTTATCCGTGGACAGTAATTGTCGCATCAATAAATATACAACTTGATGCGTGGCCAGTAGTCGTCAAACCAATTAATATACAACTTCGTCCGTGGACAGTAATCGTCAAACAAACAAATATACAACTTAATTCGTGGACTGTAATTGCACTTACGAATATCTGGCCAATTGCATTAAAGGTCCAGGTAGTCCCAAGACAGATACCGCCACTGAAGTGTGAAGAGTTAGGGCTTCAGCTATTTTAGGGAACAACTAATCGGGTAGGGTGGCTACCTTTTCTTCCCAGACAATTTACAGAACATCATGACAATTGTCTGGTGTCCATTGTATAGAAGTGAGTGCAAATCAGATCTGTACTGTCTGGGGGAAAAGGCGATCTGTCAGACTCATGGATTGAACCTAGATTATCTATGTGGCAAGTACGTATGTTAATTTCTATGCCACCGAGGTTCTTCCAGCTGCATTATATGTGTTGGTAGGGAGATGTGTGTGGGTGGGGGATGTGTGTGTGGGTGGGGGATGTATGGGTGGGTGAAGAGATGTGTGGTGGGTGGAGGATGTGTGTGGGTGAGGGATGTGTGTGTGTGTGGGTGGGGCTGTTTTGGTGGATGGTAGGAAGTGTGTGGGTGTTGTTGGGTTGGTGGGTGGGGAATGTGTATGTGGGTGGGTGGGTTGATTGGTGGTGTGTGTGTGTGTGTGTGTGTGGTTGGGAAATGAGTGTGGTTGGGGGATGAGTGTTTGGCTGGTGGTTTGAGGTGTATGGATATGGGTGGGTGGGTGGGTGGGTGTGTGTGGGCTGGGGGATGGGTTTGTTTGTGGGGAGATGTGTGTGTGTGTGTGTGTGAGGGATGTGTGTTAATAGGGAAGGGTGGGTCGGTGGGTGTTTGGTGGGGGTGTGTGTGGCTGGGTGGGGTACAGGCCTGGGTGTGAAGATGTGTTTTATAAATAATATAAAGATGGTAGAAACCCACAGTCTTGCCATTTTGGCGATTTTCCAACCAAATTTGCTGCTTTTCAAGTAGTTTGGTGCTAAAATGATGCAGTTGTCGCGGTCGTGTGCATTTAGTGGTTCACAATTTTTTGGGGTGCTTTTTTGAGCATTTTGGGTGGGTAAAAATTACTTTAAAAAATCATTTTGGGAAAACTAAAAAGCCGACTTTTAACTGAAACAAGGGACTAAAACAGTCTTAGTACGTTACCGCGCAATATTCAACTAATTTAACTCCCTTTAATACGATTTAGCTCAAATCGAACGCCATCTTGCAGACAAGAAAAGTCCAAACGTCAATATATTAGCTTGTAATCGAGTAATAATTTTGTGGGGTTTATCCTTTCAGCTACTCTTATTTTTGTTTCACTTTAAGCAAGAAATATTCTCAACATTTCAGAGAACAGTGACTCAATGACTCAAGATTTCCAAAATGGTTGTTAAAAGTAAAAGGGGATAATGCTAAGTGTGTTTGCAAATACTGCAAGTGTTCAATGTAAGCCAGGTTAAGTGATATTGAGAGGCGCAAGAATACAATGAAACATCAGAAAGCCGAACAACCATTCAGTACACAAAGACAAACCACAATTGCATTTGACAAACTGATAGATGATGTCAAAGAAACAAGGATACATGTCTTTGTTCATAGTTGGCCATTGTTCGCTGCGCGTTGTTGACCATTTAAGGGAACACAGCAAGGTACACTTTGATGACAGCAAAGGTTGCAAGAACTTTAAGCTTAGGAGAACTAAGTGCAGAGCAGTTATTTTAAATGTACTTGCACCATATTTCACAACAGACTTGATAGCTGATATTGGCAAAAGTAAATACAGCTTATTGATTGATGAGACCAAGGACATTTCTGAAACTAAGCTACCTGGAGTAGCCCCTAAGTACTATTCAGAGACATGAAAGCAGTTTGTGGTTACTTACTTAGACTTAGTTGAAGTGACTGACTGCAACGCGCAGGCAATATCCAATGCGTTAAAAGATTGTTTTAACAAGAATGGACTTGAGTTGCAAAGACTAGTTGCACTCGACACTGACAATGCGTCTGCCATGACAGGTGTAAACAATGGAGTGTATCCATCCATCCATCATGTGCCATGCCGGTAAGCGTGGGCGGTCATGTTCTGCCATCTCACTCGATCACCAGAGTCGTGGATCAGCTCCGTGTTTCTGTCTCGACCATGCCACAAGGCCAAGCCATCCAGGTACTTGCTTCTAGGTCTTCCCCTTGGTCTGTTCCCCTCGATCTTACCAGTTGTCACCAAATTCTCCAATCCATTTCTTCTCATAACATGCCCAAAAAATTTTGACTGTCTACATCTAATTTCTCTAATCAATTTACGATCTTCATTTGTTTCTTGAAGGACTTGTTCATTGGTCTTTCTGGCTGTCCATGGTATTCTTTGCATTTTCCTCAGAAACCACATCTCTACAGCCATCAGATGTTTTTCAGCCTGACTGCTCATTGTCCACGCTTCACATCCATACAAAAGTACAGGTTCAATATAGCATCTCAACTCTTTTTTTCTCGTTTCAATTGACATCTTTTTATTGGTCAATATGTTTTTCATCTTGCTAAAGGCTACTTTTGCCATGGCGATTCTTGTTCTAATCTCTTCAAGGCATCTCCCATCAGATGTTATTACTGTTCCGAGATAATTGTACCTGTTCCATTGTTGAAGAATATTCCCATTTACTTGTATATTACATTGTGGTATTTCGTCCTTCCTAGTGACGACCATAATCTGTGTCTTTTTACAATTTAATTCTAACCCTAGTTGTTCACTGTGTGTAACAATCGCATCTACTAAATTTTGCAGGTCCTGTTCATTGTCTGCAATCAAGACTGTATCATCTGCATATCTAATGTTATTGATGCATCGTCCCCCAATGTTGATTCCTTCCATATCTTCAATATTTCTGAAAATACTTTCACTGTACAGGGAAAACAGATCTGGAGACATTACACATCCCTGTCTCACACCCCTTTTAATAGGCTGATATTGGCTTACTTATGGAGTGTATACAAAATTAAAATCAGAAGTTCCTCATCTGGTACTAGTTAGGTGTGTACGTCATTCCCTTCCGCTGGCAGTGTCACGGGCTGCAGCTGCTTGCCTGCCCAGGAGCATAGAGTTCATGATTAGAGAAACATATAACTGGTTTTCTCACTGAAGTCTTCGTCAAGCAAAGTACAGGGAGCTGTTTGCTTCAATAAACGATGGACAACACCCGCTTAAGGTTGTCCAATTAAGCCAGACACGATGGGTGTCCATTCAATCTGCCATTGTCAGAATATTGCAGCAGTGGGTCGAGCTCAGAACTCATTTTTATATAGCAAGACTCAACAAGCGATGTTATACAGCAGATCTTTTACATTCTATGTTTAGTGACATGAAAAACTCTGTGTTTCTCATATTTTCTCAAGCATATTCTCGGAGAAGTTAAAAGTGTGAATAAGAAATTCGAAGCAGATATACAGGATCCAACAAAACTACTCAGAGATCTTGTCCAACTGACTGATTCTATCAGTTCAAATATTGCTATTCTAGGAAAGGGGGGGGGGGAATAACAGAAAGTGATGCCATTCAAGATTATTTAAATCCTAATTCCGATCTAGGTTATGAGTTTGATAAAGAAATGGCAGGCTATAATTTTAATGATGAGAAAGAAATTCGTGGAAGGTGCATACAGTTTTTAATAAAACTGTTGACACAGCTGCGTTTAGGTTTCCCGGATAACGTTCTAGTGTTGCAGTCCATGTCATGTATTAGTGGAAGTGAATGTCTACAGCCAATGAAGCCCTGTATATTGGATCTTGCTAAAATGTTTGTGGAAGATGCAGCTACTCTCACCCGCATCGATTTCCAGTGGAGAAAACTTCATCATATGCAGTGGACAAGGACCTCTGACACACTTGGACTGTGGGCAGAAATAGCCTCATACAGGGATGCCACCTGTGATAGTTCTCTCCAAGATCTTACAGATTTAGCTTTAAATGTGCTCATTTTGCCTCATTCTAATGTGGGGCGTATTTTCAGTCACATATGACTTATAAAATCAAAATTGCGGAACAGACTGAGCATCAAGAGTTTGACAGCTGTTTTGAATATTTGATATGGAATGGAAAAAAATATGGTAAATGCTGTCATGATTATAAACTACCTAAGGATATTCTACGAAAAATTGGATCACAGGAGGCATATACACGTTTCCTTCAATCATCATCATCATCCTCACCACCACCACCACCACCACCACCACCACCACCACCACCACCACCACCACCACCATCATCATCAACCTCATCCTCACCACCACCACCACCACCATCATCATCATCATCATCATCCTCACCACCACCACCACCACCACCACCACCACCACCACCACCATCATCATCATCATCATCATCATCATCATCATCATCATCCTCACCACCACCACCGCCGCCGCCGCCGCCGCTACCACCACCACCACCACCATCATCATCATCATCATCATCATCATCATCATCGCAGGAGCAAACACAGCAGGTAATAGCTACATAAACTGAAGAGGAGTTGTCTTTCTGGGATTTGACTGATCTGGAATAAACTTCATTCTAATATTCAGTGATAATAATACATTATAATGTGCTACATTGTTACATTTGTAATAAAAACAAGTGGTGCTTGTTATTTTTTTTTGTGCTTTCCAAAAAAATGTTGGTGCTTTTTGGTGCTTTTATTTGGGGTCGATTTTGATGCTTTTTCATCAAAATAAGATGGCAACACTGGACACCCCCACCATCTTTGGTAGTGTCTAACCTTCATAGTATGGTGAATAACTTGTTGAATCTGTGTGCATGCTGCGCACGATAGAACTTCCTCGAAAATTGACCACAGAAGAGAAAGCTGAATAGGTAACTGCCCAATCTGAATTGGAAAACCAACCCATCAACAGAAGGCTGTGGACAGACATTATCACCAACACTACCTGGCATGGTCTATAAGAAGATTGGTAGTACATGAGACAGAAGGCTGTGGACATACATGATCACCAACGCCACACGGCATGGACTATATAAGAAGATTGGCAGTACACAAGACAGAAGGATGTGGACAGACATGATCACAAACGCCACATGGCATGGACTATAAGAAGACTGAGAGTAAACGAGACAGAATGCTGTGGACAGACATAATCATCAATACCACACGACATGGATCATTCAAAGAATGGCAGTTCATTAAACAAAAAGCTGTGAACAGACATGATCACCAATGCCACACGACATGCACCGGAAGAAAAAAAACGAGAGAGAGAGCGTGAGTGAGAGAAAAATAGTGACAGAGAGAGCTAGAGAGAGAGATGTTGTTGTTTGTCCATCAAGAATGATGATGACCATTCATTTCATCCAGTGGGGTTGAAGGTAGGAGCCGTGGGTTCTAAGATGGCTGACAATGTGGGCAAAGAATGCTTGACGTTTCTGGAGGAGGATTTTCTGCAGTGGTTTTTCTGTTCTGTCTTTTCTTCACAGCTCTTGCAGTCTTGGATGCCTCACAAGTGACTGCATCCTTGCGTAATGATGCACGCCACGAATTTCGGTCTCTGTCTGCAGTCTCCCATGTGTCATGATGAATTCCAAAAGCATTCAGTGAGATTATCAGAGTGTCTTTAAAGCGTTTCCTCTGGCCGCCTTGGGAGCGTTTACCACAACGCAACTCGCCGTAAAAAAATTCGTTTAGGGAGCCTGTGATCTGGCATGCGAGTCAAGTGACCAGCCCAACGAATCTTCATTTCTTCATCAGTACAGTGTGTATACTGGGCATGGACGCTCTTTCTAGGACTTCAGTGTTCGGAATCTTGTCTTGCCATTTAATCTTCAGTAGCTTCCTAAGGCAGACTGTGTGGAAGTGGTTTAATTTCCTGCGTGTCGCTGATAAACAGTCCAGGTTTCACAAGCATATAGCAGTGTGGATAATACAACTGCTTTGTAGACTTTTAGCTTTGTTTGCAGGCTTATTCCAGTTCTGTCCCATACATTCTTGTACAGTCTGCCAAAGGCCGCACTGGCCTTGGAGATTCTTGAATTCACTTCGTCATCAATTGTGACAGCTTGTGACACAGTGCTGCCAAGATAGGTGAATTTGTCCACAACACTTAGTCTGTGATCATTCACTTTGATATTCGGCACAGTGTGATTATTCCCTGGAACTGGCTGGTACATAATTACAGTCTTCTCCAAGTTGATATTGAGCCCAAAGTTGGCACAGGAAAGTGAGAAAGCTGAAACATTATGTTGCATGTCCGTCTCTGAGTTGGCGTATAGGGCGCAATCATCAGCAAACAGGAGCTCTCTGACGGTGCCGCTGTTAATTTTGGTTTTAGCTTTCAGCCTTCTGAGATTGAATAACTTTCCATTCATTCTGTAGTTGATGTCTACTCCAATGTCATCGTTCTCGAAGGCATTCATCAACATGGCTGAAAACATGAGGCTGAACAGTGTTGGTGCCAGGACACTTCCTTGCTTCACTCCATTGGTTACAGGAAAGGGTTCAGACAGTTCACCATTTTCCTGTACTCTTGCCTGCATGCCATCATGAAATAGCCGCACTATTTGGACAAACTTTCGTGGACAGCCATATTTTGCCATAATCTTCCACAGTCCTTCTCTGCTGACTGTATCAAAAGCCTTGGTAAGGTCAATGAAAGTGGAGAACATTTCGCAGTTCTGTTCCTGACATTTCTCTTGCAGCTGCCTTGTAGCGAAAATCATGTTAACAGTTCCACGTTCTTTTTTGAAGCCACATTGACTCTCAGGAAGAAGACCTTGATCGAGATGGGCTGTGAGACGATTGAGAAGAATTCTGGCGAGTATCTTCCCTGCTATTGAAAGCAAGGAGATGCCTCGGTGGTTGTCACAGGATTGGCGGTTTCCTTTAAGTTTGTAAAGGTGGACTATTGACGCGTCCTTGAAATCTTGTGGCATGGTCTCGTTCACCCATATGTTTGTAAAGACTTGGTAAACTGCTGGAGAGTTGCTGGATGGCTTTGTTTACTTCCACTATGGTTGGTAGGTCATCAAGTGTCTCATTGGTGGGAACTTGAGGAAGGCAGTTGATGGTTTCATCATCGAAGAAGGAAGTTGCATTTAAGATGTTGCTGAAATGCTCTGCCCAGCGTTGAAGGATGTCTTTCTTATCGATGACCAATGTTCCCCCATCTGCACTGAGGAGGGGAACTATGCCTGGTGATGTAGGACCATAGACCGCTTTCAGTGAGTCGTAGAAGTTTTTCATATCATGTCTGTCAGCACGGTCCAGAATTTCATCAGCTTTGCTGCTCAGCCAGGAGTCCCGCATGTGCCGAAGTTTCTGCTGCACTACTCTCTGAATGTCCTTGAAGGCATCTTGTTTTTAATGTTGACTTCGGGTCATTCAAATGTGCCTTGAGAAGAAGATGTTTCTCGACCAGCAATTGATTGATGTCTTCGGAATTTTCATCAAACCAGTCTTTATGCTTTCGGGGGGCTGGACCCAGGATTTCCATAGCAGTGTTGTAAATTATGTCCTTTAGGGCTTTCCATTCTGTTTCTGTATCCTGTTTAGCTGCAGCATTGGGCTTGAGGCGGCCTTCCAGCATATTTTCACACGACTGCTGCATTTTCTTGCTGTTTAGGCGGGTGACATTTAGCTTTTTTTGCATTTTCACCCCTTCAGGACGCCGTGGTGGCCTGATGTGAATGTTTATTTTCGAGACAATGAGACGATGGTCTGTCCATCATTCGGCACCACACATGGATTTTGTCACTCGAACGTCTTGTCTGTCACTCCTCCTGACGATGACATAGTCAATGAGGTACCAGTGTTTCGAGCGAGGGTGCATCCACGATGTCCTATTTCTCATGGGGAGGCGGAAAATTGTGTTCGTAATCAGGAGATCATGTTCTACACATGTCTGAAGGAGGAGGAGTCCATTACTGTTACAATTTCCGACTCCATGCTTTCCAATAATGCCACTCCAAGAGGTGGTGTCCGTGCCTACTCTGGCATTGAAATCCCCAAGGAGTATAAGTTTGTCTCTTTTGGGAACAGATGTTAATACATTGTGCAGGTCCTCATAGAACTTGTTCTTGACATCATCTTCGTTGGTCATAGTTGGTGCGTAGACACTCACAATGGTTGCATGCTTCCTTCCATTCAGCAGCGGCAACTTAATGGTCATAAGCCTGTCGTTTATAGCCTTTGGAAATCCATTTAATTTGCCGAACAGGGCCGACTTAATGGCAAATCCCACACCGGATTGGCGTCTTTCCTCGCTTTTCCTTCCACTCCAGAAAAATGTGTAGCCGGCACCTATTTCACAGATTTGGCCTTCTTCTGCAAGTCGTGTCTCGCTCATGGCTGCAATGTCGATGTTGTACCTGCCCAGCTCTCTCCCAGTCAGTGCTGTTTGTCTCTCTGGACCCGACGCGCCGTCTATGTTAAGTAGGGTGCGTACATTCCAAGTTCCAGTTGTTAAGGGAATATGGTTTACTCTTTTAGCTTTGCTTGTTTTATCTTTGATTGTATGTCGACTGCAGTTAGGGTACCCACAAACCGCGGCTAGCTGGTTAGGTAGTGATGGAGCAGACAATGTTTACGGCACCTTTTCTAGCCCCTTCCTCATGCTATCGAGGTGAGCAGTGTCTTCCTATAGAGGGCTGCTCAGTCGCTCAGGGGGCTGTCGAGTCCCACTGCTGCTCCGGTCAGTAGAAGACGACCATATGGCCTGAGCTGCCTGTGTGAAGGTCTGCGACTACGGCTGCCAGCGTACCCACGCCTGCCGCTTCGCCGCTCGCCCATCGCCACAGGGCTTGAAGGTGATATATGACGTTGGATGAAGAATGACTTGCGCGATGACTTGGATTAAAGTGAGGAAGAGTTGCGCAATTCGTCGACCTCACTCTCTCGCCTGGGTCCATCTGAGTCCAGTGGCAAGACAAGTCGAGACGACTGGAGACGAATACAGGTGCAGTGGATGACCAGGGCGCTCTACGTGCCTTGCCGTGCTCATTACGATCCACAACGCTTTGCAGGTAAACGCCGTCTTGCCCGTTGAATCAGGAGTGATTTCTTCCGCGCAGTCTGCCAAATCCCGTCTTCACATGCTGGGTAGGCATACCCTAGTTTACCGCATGGTTTGACACAAATCGGCTACCCGTGCCTGGTTTAGCCAGCCTTTCACAGCTGTTACCCGGCGGGTGGCCGCTGCATGCTGACAGCTACTAGGAGCCACAGGCACGAGCTGGGTGTCAGGCTTGGACCAGTGGGGGATGGGTCCTGTAAAGGACATGAGAGTCATCCTTACCAAAGGTGCTACCAATGCCTGACACCCCGTATCCCCCTAGAGAGAGATGGAATGGGACAGACAGAGACAGAGAGAGATGGGGAGAAAAGGAGGTAAGAGTGAGTGAGAGAGAGACAGAGAGAGACAAAGAGAGAGTGAGAGAGAGACAGATAGAGACAAAGGCAGAGCGAGTGAGAGAGAGAGCGAGATAAAGACAGAGAGAACTAGAGAGAGAGAGAGAGAGAGAGAGAGAGAGAGAGAGAGAACTAAGAGAGAGAGAGAGAGAGAGAGAACTAAAGAGAGAGATAGAGAAAGAGAGACAGGGACAGAGAGAAAAAGTCGCTTTAAAGTCGACAGGGTCGACTTCATTGCACCGGGTTTTATCCCATATGGCTCGGTCTCTTTCCGCAGCGCGGAAAGCGTCACACAAAGCACGGACTCCGTAGCTCTAGCGAGTCTCCGAAAAATTTCACTCGTGAACAGAAGGACGCGGCCCGGAATCGAACACACAACCTTCGGAGCCCGAGTCAAACGGCTTGACCACTTCGCCACGGAGACTCCCGGGAATGAGAGAGAGAGAGAGAGTGAGAGAGAGAGAGAGAGAGAGAGAGAGAGAGAGAGAGAGAGAGAGAGAGAGATGGAGCTGTGTTGATTATTAATCCTCTAGAAGAGTTGTAACAGTGGTTTAAAAGAGACCGTTCTCCCACATGGGACCACATTACTAGCTCCAGGACGCTGTGTTGCAAAGCGCTTCTTCCCTTCTCCAAGCTCAGAAATCAGCAGGTGTGCGAGACTGATGCTGGAACTTCACACCCGAAGAGAGGCATATTAGGATGTTCCCAGGTCATATTTCAGCATAGCACAAAGTGACTTGCCGGCTCCCTGGTCTAGGAGTTACACGACTTTCTCCGTAATCCCTATACTCTCGTGAGTAACGTGACGTACGCGAGAATCGATAGCTGTTCTCTCCGCGTCGGTAACATACGGGGTATGTGAGCCGGTCGCTCAGAAAGCAATGGCAAACTACTGAGCGTAATCTTGCCAAGAAATCAACAATCAGCTGAAAGATGCTGATGCTGACAGCGATGTCATGTAAAGGATATGCGGAAAAAAAACAAAAAACATAGGGACTGACTTAGATTAGTCCTTCCTTTGCAGTGTTTCCTTCCTCACGGATTTTAGGTGTCTGATTCGTGACAGACTAAACCACAACACCCTGAGTATTTCTCTCTCTGTCATTTTAGTTATTTTTTTATGTCTTTAGGTTACATTTCCTCGCACTATGATAAAGCGTGTACCCTACTAACTGTGCTCCTGTGCGCAAAGCCGCATTGGCACAATGTGGGGTGTCGGGTTTGGCGTGTGTCGCCCAACATTTGACGCTAACATAATGCATGTAGTATCGTCTACTTTTATACGGTAGCTCAATCAGACATAACTAAGACCCCATATCATCAAGTCAAACCGTCTAGCATCTCCTTTCTTAATCTGCCTCTTTCCTCCTCAACCGTAGTACTTCAGTTTTCGCCTTTTTTGTGGTGTGGCCAAAGAATGTTTGTCGCCTTCTTCTGGTGCAGATTATCAACTATGTTTGTAAGTTGACTTGTCAAGACATCCTCACTGTGCTTGTAAATGGGAATAACATGGTATTCTCATTATTCCTCAGGAATATTTTTGAAGACTCAGTGTAATCAAATGAGCACTAGTGATCACTGAAAGTATAGGCACCTGATAAAAAGCTGATCACATTCCCGTTGGCATGCTTTCTGGTGACTGGACATACAGATCTAGCCTGGAAATCGGAATACGGTCAACAGCAGGTCAAGCACACACTGCCTTTCATGCCATGAGCCGTATTGGATTTATGGTGAAAATAGTTAATGAACCCATTTCTATGCCACGAGCCGTAATGGATTTATGGTAAAAATAGTAATGAAAGCACCCATTTCCATGACATGAGTCGTACTGGGTTTATGGTAAAAATAGTAGATAAAGCAACTATTTCCATACCATGAGCTGTATTGGGTTTATGGTAAAAATAGTTAACAAAGCACGCAATTCAATGCCATCAGCCGTATTGGGTTTGTGGTAAAAATAGTAAATAAAGCACCCATTTCCATGTCATAAGCCATAGTCGGTTTATGGTATAATAAGTAAATAAAGCACCCATTTCCATGTCACGAGCCGTATTGGGTTAATGGTAAAAATAATAAATAAAGCACTAATTTTCATGCCATGAGCCGTATAGGGTTAGCGGTAAAAATAGTAAATAAAGCACCCATTTCCATGCCATAGGCCGTATTGGGTTAGTGGTAAAAATAGAATATAAAGCACCGACTTCCATGTGACGAGCAGTATTGGGTTAATGCTAAAAATAGTAAATAAAGCACGCATTTCAATGTCATGAGTCGTATATGGTTAGTGGTAAAAATAGGAAATAAAGCGCCAATTTCCATGCCATCAGCCGTATTGGATTTGTGGTACAATTAGTAAATAAAGCACCCATTTCAATGCCTTGGGTCGTATGGGTTAGTGGTAAAAATAGTATATAAAGCACCCATTTCCATATCACGAGCCATACTGTGTTTATGGTATAAAAAGTAAATAAAGTACCCATTTCCATGCCATGAGCCGCATAGGGGTAGTGGTAAAAATAGGAAATAAAGCACCCATTTCCATGCCATGGGCCGTATTTGGTTAATGGTAAAAATAGTATATAAAGCACCAATTTCCATGTCACGAGCAGTATTGGGTTAGTGGTAAAAATAATAAATAAAGCACCAATTTACATGCCATGAGCCATATTGGGTTAGTGGTAAAAAAAGAAAATAAAGCGCCCATTTCCATTACATGAGCCGTATTGGGTTAGTGGTAAAAATAATAAATAAAGCACCCGTTTACATGCCATGAGCCGTATAGGGTTAGTGGTACAAATAGTAAATAAAGCAACCATTTCCATGCTATGGGCCGTATTTGGTTAGTGGTAAAAATAGTATATAAAGCACGTATTTCCATGTCACGAGCCATAGTGGGTTTATGGTCTAAAAAGTAAATAAAGCACCCATTTCCATACCATAAGCAGTATAGGGTTAGTGGTAAAAATATTATACAACGCACCAATTTCCATGCCGTGAGCCGTATTGGGTGAGTGGTAAAAATGGTATATAAAGCACCCATTTCCGTGTCACGAGCCATAGTGGGTTTATGGTATAAAAAGTAAATAAAGCACCCATTTCCATGCCATAAGCCGTCCAGGGTTAGTGGTAAAAATATTATACAAAGCACACATTTCCATGCCATGAGCCGTATTGGCTGAATGGTAAAAAATGGTATATAAAGCACCCATTTCCATGTCACGAGCCATAGTGGGTTTATGGTAAAAATAGTCAATACAGCTCCCATTTACATGCCATGAGCCGTATTGGGTTTGTGGTAAAAATAGTAAATAAAGCACCCATTTCCATGCCATAGGACGTATTGGGTTAGTGGTAAAAATAGAATATAAAGCACCGACTTCCATGTCACGAGCAGTATTGGGTTAGTGGTAAAAATAGTAAATAAAGAACGAATTTCAATGTCATGAGCCGTATATTGTTAGTGGTAAAAATAGGAAATAAAGCGCCAATTTCCATGCCATCAGCCGTATTGGATTTGTGGTACAAATAGTAAATAAAGCACCCTTTTCAATGCCATGGGTCGTATGGGTTAGTGGTAAAAATAGTATATAAAGCACCCATTTCCATGTCACGAGCCATACTGGGTTTATGGTGTAAAAAGTAAATAAAGTACCCATTTCCATGCCATGAGCCACATAGGGTTACTGGTTAAAATAGTAAATAAAGCTCCCATTTACATGATATGGAATAGAGAGAAAAAGCAGCGGCTGCAGCAGGATATAACAATATGAAATGGAAACAAATAGGTATTTTAAATTCCTGCGAGAAAAAACGAACTAAACATTAACAAACGTTGCACATACCTTACAAGGAGATCCACGTGTCGCGAAATACAGGTGAAAAATCCGAAATCAGAAGCACTCAATAAATATAAAAAAATGAATAATAAAATAAGATAAAATACACACGAACGTATACAATACGACACACAGACGTTTCGATTCTAAGAATCTTTGTCAATGACAACACAGATAGCTGACGACAAAAACACAAACACACGACCTATCACTTATAGTGCACAACCTGATAATTCCACGTGGGGCAGAAAATGTGACTATGGCCAGCTGCGAAAACGCGTGGCGCAGAATTTTAAAATGGGTTGCCAAAAAGGATTAGAGTAGCCAAAAATATGTGAACAGTCTGCTATGGAAACATAGAAATGTGGGGACAATTAAGTCTAGATATCGCGGGGTGGGGGGGACAGCACGGTAATAGGTAGTGTAAACAATTGGGGAAGATGCCACAGTTATACTGTAGCGTCCACGACAGTATTAATTCCTGTCGGGTGGATGCATCCCAGATTGTTGATTAGCTGGCATTCAATTCTAAGTCTGACACAGCTATTTGAGAAGCAGGGTTTTAATGCGGTGACACATGCATCGTCGGCTCCATTGTGGTTGGAGGAATTGAAATGGTTGGGGACAGGTTTGTCAGCGCCCTGATTGATGTCTCTGAGGTGTTCTCTAAAACGATCCGCAAGACGTCTGCCCGTTTGGCCAATGTATTTCATGTCACATCGTTTGCAGATGATAACATAAATCAGATTGCGGGATGTGCAGGTGAAAGAATCTTTCAAGGTGAAGGTGCCTCGGGGAAATGCAATTTCTGGTGTCTGAACAACGTATGGGCATGTCAGACAGTTCCTACGATGGCATTCGAATGTGCCCACGGATGAAGTAACCGTGGGGAGGCGACTGTGCACAAGGTGGTCTCTGAGGCTCTGGTTACGGCGGAAAATTACCCTGGGGCCATTTGAGAATACCTCACGAGTGGTAGGATCCGATTCCAAGATGGACCAGTGTCTCAGGAAAATGTGCTTGATGGCATAGGCATGTGGATGGAAGGTGAGGATAAGCTTGGGCTCATTGTTCTGAGGTCGCGTATGCTTGGCGAGGGACATTTCCCGTGAGACCTGGGTTATGCGACAGAGAGCTGTCGACAAGACGTCCTCTGGGTAGGACCGTCTGCGGAAAAAGTCCAGCATTTCGTGGGCTCTCTCGAGGAAGTCATTATCATCCTGACAGATGCGACGAAGGCGGAGTAGCCCATGCCATCAAGCGATGGCCCATGCCATCAAGCACATTTTCCTGAGACACTGGTCCATCTTGGAATCGGATCCTACCACTCGTGAGGTATTCTCAAATGGCCCCAGGGTAATTTTCCGCCGAAACCAGAGCCTCAGAGACCACCTTGTGCACAGTCGCCTCCCCACGGTAACTTCATCCGTGGGCACCTTCGAATGCCATCGTAGGAACTGTCTGACATGCCCATACGTTGTTCAGACACCAGAAATTGCATTTCCCCGAGGCACCTTCACCTTGAAAGATTCTTTCACCTGCACATCCCGCAATCTGATTTATGTTATCATCTGCAAACGATGTGACATGAAATACATTGGCCAAACGGGCAGACGTCTTGCGGATCGTTTTAGAGAACACCTCAGAGACATCAATCAGGGCGCTGACAAACCTGTCCCCAACCATTTCAATTCCTCCAACCACAATGGAGCCGACGATGCATGTGTCACCGCATTAAAACCCTGCTTCTCAAATAGCTGTGTCAGACTTAGAATTGAATGCCAGCTAATCAACAATCTGGGATGCATCCACTCGACAGGAATTAATACTGTCGTGGACGCTACAGTATAACTGTGGCATCTTCCCCAATTGTTTACACTACCTATTACCGTGCTGTCCCCCCCCCCCCCCGCGATATCTAGACTTAATTGTCCCCACATTTCTATGTTTCCATAGCAGACTGTTCACATATTTTTGGCTATTCTAATCCTTTTTGGCAACCCATTTTAAAATTCTGCGCCACGCGTTTTCGCAGCTGGCCATAGTCACATTTTCTGCCCCACGTGGAATTATCAGGTTGTGCACTATAAGTGATAGGTCGTGTGTTTGTGTTTTTGTCGTCAGCTATCTGTGTTGTCATTGACAAAGATTCTTAGAATCGAAACGTCTGTGTGTCGTATTGTATACGTTCGTGTGTATTTTATCTTATTTTATTATTCATTTTTTTATATTTATTGAGTGCTTCTGATTTCGGATTTTTCACCTGTATTTCGCGACACGTGGATCTCCTTGTAAGGTATGTGCAACGTTTGTTAATGTTTAGTTCGTTTTTTCTCGCAGGAATTTAAAATACCTATTTGTTTCCATCCCATTTACATGCCATGAGCCGTATTGGGTTAGTGGTAAAAATAGGAAATAAAGCACCCATTTTCATGCCACGGTCCGTATTTGGTTAATGGTAAAAATAGTATATAAAGCACCAATTTCCATGTCACGAGCAGTATTGGGTAAGTGGTAAAAATGGTAAATAAAACACGAATTTCAATGTCATGAGCCGTATAGGGTTAGTGGTAAAAATAGTATATAAAGCACCCATTTTCATGTGACAAGCTGTAATGGGTTTATGGTATAAAAAGTAAATAAAGCACCCATGTCCATGCCATGAGCCGTATAGGGTTAGTCGTTAAAATAGTAAATATGGCACCCATTTCCATGCCATGAGCCGTATAGGGTTAGTGGTAAAAATAGGAAATACAGCACCCATTTCCATGCCATCAACCGTATTGAGTTAGGGGTAAAAATAGTATACAAAGCACCCATTTCCATGTCATGGGCCGTATTGGGTTTATTGTAAAAATAGTAAATAAATCCCCCATTTCCATGTCTTGAGAAATATTGGGTATGAGGTTCCCGAATCAGGGTTAGGCGAAGTGAGGGCAGACAGGCGCTGGATGATTGTCGTTAGTAAGTGAAGTTTATCAGAGCTGGTCATGGCTGTAGTTGTGCTAGGCAATGAATTTTATGATCGACACACTGGCCAGGACGGCCTGTCCTGTATGGGAGCAGGCCTCACAGAAAGCAATTGCAACCATCTGTGAGTACTGATGACAGTCCGTCATAATTGGAACATTCATTGTTATTTAGAACAGTGTGAATGAGGTTCAGAACATATCACACAGTATGTCCGCATACCCGACCTGGTTGTAAACACGTTAACTGACTATGCGTTTATGTGGTGTGCATGCGTGTTTGCATGCAAGCACAGATTGACATATGTATATATGTATGCAGGCAGGTAGGTAGGTCGTTGGATGGGAGCGTAGATGTGTATGTATTATGTATGTAGACAGACAGGTTGGCTGGCAGGCAGCCAGGCAGCCAGGCAGGCAGGCAGGCAGGTAGGTAGGTGGGTGGGTATGTAGGCAGACAGAGAGGCTGGCTGGCAGGCAGACAGGAAGGTAGGTAGATGGGTGAGTATGTAGGCAGACAGACAGGCTGGCAGGCAGGCAGGCAGGCAGGTAAGTAGGTACGTGGGTTGGTATGTAGGCAGGCAGACAGGTAGGTAGGTAGGTAGGTGGGTGGATGTGTATGTAGGCAGGCATACAGGCAGACAGGCAGGCAGGCAGGCAGGCAGGGAGGTAGGTAGGTCGGTCGGTGGGTGGGTTGGTGGGTGGGTGTGTGGGGTCTGTCTGTCTGTCTGTCTGTCTGTTCGCCAGCCCGACCGCCCGTCCGTCCACCCGCTCGCCCGCCCTCCCGCAAACACGCACGCAGGCAGGCAGACAGGCAGGTAGGTAGGTAGGTAGGTAGGTAGGTATGTATGTGTGTACGTGTGTGTGTATGTGTGTGTGTATGTATGTGTGTGTGTATGTGTGTGTGTATGTTTGCACTTATGCGTTTCTGCGTGTCTGCGTGCATGCGTTTCTGCGTGTCTGTGTCTGTCTGTCTGTCTGTCTGTTTGTCTGACTGTCTGTGTATATATGTATATACGTTTGTTTGTTTGTTTGTTTGTTTGTAGGCAGGCAGGCAGGCAGGCAATCAGGAATAAAGGCAGTCAGGCAGGCAGGCAGGCAGACAGGCAGGCAGGCAAGCAGGCAGGCAATCAGGTATTCAGGCAGTCAGGCAGGCAGTCAGGCAGGCAGGTAGGCAGGTAGGCAGGTAGGTAGGTAGGTAGGTAGGTGGGTGGGTAGGTAGGTAGGTAGGTAGGTAGGTAGGCCTGCATGCATGTTTGTTTGTTTGGTTTGTTTTGCTTGTTTGTTTGGTTTCTTTGTTTTGTTTGTTTTGTTTGTTTGTTTGGTTTGTTTTGTTTGTTTGTTTGGTTTGTTTTGTTTTGTTGGTTGTTTTTTTTTGGGTTGGTTGGTTTGTTTTGTTTGGTTGGTTGGTTATTTTTGTTTGGTTGGTTGGTTTGTTTTGTTTGGTTGTTTCGTTTGTTTTGTTTAGTTGGTTGGTTGGTTTTGTTTGGTTGGTTGGTTTGTGTTGTTTGGTTGGTTGGTTTGTATTGTTTCGTTGGTTGGTTGGTTTTGTTTCGTTGGTTGGTTTGTTTTGTTTGGTTGGTTTGGTTTGTTTTGTTTGGTTGGTTTATTTTGTTTGGTGGGTTTGTTTTGTTTGGTTGGTTTGGTTTGTTTTGTTTGGTTGGTTATGTTGGTTGGTTTGGTTGGTTTGGTTTGGTTGGTTTGGTTTGGTTGGTTTGGTTGGTTTGGTTTGGTAGGTTTGGTTGGTTTGGTTTGGTTGGTTTGGTTGGTTGGTTTGGTTTGGTTGGTTTGGTTGGTTTGGTTTGTTTGGTTTGGTTGGTTTGGTTTGGTTGGTTGGGTTGGTTTGGTTTTGTTGGTTGGGTTGGTTTGGTTTGGTTGGTTTGGTTGGTTGGGTTGGTTTGGTTTGGTTGGTTGGTTTTTTTTGGTTTGGTTGGTTGGTTTGTTTTGTTTGGTTGGTTGGTTGGTTTTGTTTGGTTGGTTTGTTTTGTTTGGTTGTTTGGTTTGTTTTGTTCGGTTGGTTGGTTTGTTTTGTTCGGTTGGTTGGTTTGTTTTGTTTGGTTGGTTGGTTGGTTTTGTTTGGTTGGTTGGTTTGTTTTGTTTTGTTGGTTGGTTTGTTTTGTTTCGTTGGTTGGTTGGTTTTGTTTGGTTGGTTGGTTTGTTTTGTTTGGTTGGTTGGTTTGTTTTGTTTGGTTGGTTGGTTTGTTTTGTTTGGTTGGTTGGTTGGTTTTGTTTTGTTGGTTGGTTTGTTTTGTTTGGTTGGTTGGTTTGTTTTGTTTGGTTGGTTTGTTTGTTTTGTTTGGTTGGTTTGGTTTGTTTTGTTTGGTTGGTTTCTTCTTCTTCTTTTCGTTCATCCGGAGTGTTTTTTCAGATGTGATTGCGGTGTGACTGTTATGCGCCCTTGGGCCGAAACCCGTAGGCCAACACATCGACTTTAGCGTGCTTTTTTGACCAGGTAGCATTCCTGGGAGACTCTCACTTTTGTGGTGCAGTCTACATCCATGCTGGCCAAGTTAGAACGGTCGAAGACAACGGTCATCCCTCAAAGGAAGGCAGGGACAGTCCATAGCATTTTCCGCTATCCAAGGTTGCTTCCATAGTTGCAGGGCCGACACATAACGCCCTGGTTCTGGGCTAGCCGAGGGGATCGTCACGTCCTGCTCATGGCTGCTTTAAATCCTCACTTCAATATATTGGTCATTTCGTTTGCCCCGGGCCATTCCCGCACAAACCAGACAGGTTTGCAGACGGCATCCACTCAGCGAGTTTTCGGAGATGTGCTTGTCGTTGCGCCCGTCAGAGCTGTTCCAGGCACGACAGACATTCGGAAAACTACCTAGTCAGAGCTGTTCCGAACAAGAGCGGAATTCGGAAACTAGGTAGTCAGAGCTGTTCCTAGCACGAGAGACATTCGGACGAGACATTTCACTCGGACGTAAATGCGTAGTGTCAATTTTTAGTTTGCCACCCGTAGGACGACACTTCCGGCTTCCGGCGGGCATTTTTTAATGAGGTTAGCCTTCCTCGGGTTTCGAGACTCTTGTTTCGACTTCCACACAGCAAGCTTTCGCTTCGGGCTGCCACGTAATAGATTCGCAAGACAGGCGTTCCATTTCGTGTCAGCGAGACAATTTTCCACCTTTGACTACACTCACTCCATGAGTGTGGTTACAGACTATCGGACGTCTGCGAGACGTGCGACCGAGGTGTTTTTCCACCTTTTGTACTCACTCACGAGGTAGGCTACATGTGCTGCTGGCTCAGCACCTTACCTCCGTGCGTCTGTGGGCGAGTAACGGTCAGGCCCTTTCATCCGGGGATACCTCATATCCCCCAGCTAAGAGCCATCTAACGAGTCTGCGCCGAGCATGTAGCGTTCTCAGCACATCATCACAATTTTGATGTAGGTTTGTGTCGGCCAGGCTCTCACTTCCGAGAGTTTATGTCTTAGAGACGTTCAGCCATACACCTCGGATGGGAGCCTTAGAGGTTATGCCCGGACTGAGATTTAGGGATCGTTTGCCTGATTTTGACTGCTATCCTCAGTCTTACCTGCAGAGCAGCAGGTTGTGTCTCTCTTAGTCTGGTCCCTATCCCACGAGCCGTCCGATATGTAGTTTTCACCCATCGGCAAGCACATGGGGTCGATGGGACACGCAAGCTCCCCCACCACGGCAAGGTGGAGACACATCGGGGGAGGGATCGTGTCATCTAAGGAACCTCGACTGATTTAATGAGCCATTCGCGGTTTCACCGTGAGACAGTGTGAACTTAGACATGCATGGCTTAATCTTTGAGACAAGCATATGACTACTGGCAGGATCAACCAGATATCTATCGGACAGACGGACTATTCACGCACACGCAAGCCAAGAGTAGCATCGCTAAAGCGCGCCCTCCCGGTACAAGGTGATACATGCAAAACCACTGGACGCCTACCGACGAGCTTTCAAGCTACGCCGGCAGGACTGACCGAAAATAAAAGCTATACCAGCTTACTGACTGCAGGCCCACTACTCATCGAGAGAGAGTGGGCGCTTATCGAGACTTTGTCGAACGGTCGTACAAATTTTGCTCTTTTGCCCGCTCAAACCACGACCCTGGCTGCACGATGCGGTTACATTATTGAAACGCCTGCCTCGCTAACTCACGTTGGCTGGGAAGATCCCAATTTGGTGCACCTCACACAGCCATCCGAGACAACGAACGCTAGACGCGGAACTGATCTAGCGGACCAGACCAGCTCCACGTTTGGTTGGTTTGTTTTGTTTGGTTGGTTTGGTTTGTTTTGTTTGGTTGGTTTTGTTTGGTTGGTTTTGTTTGGTTGGTTTGGTTGGTTTGGTTTGGTTGGTTTGGTTGGTTTGGTTTGGTTGGTTTGGTTGGTTTGGTTTGGTAGGTTTGGTTGGTTTGGTTTGGTTGGTTTGGTTTGGTTGGTTTGGTTGGTTTGGTTTGGTTGGTTTGGTTAGTTTGGTTTGGTTGGTTTGGTTGGTTTAGTTTGGTTGGTTTGGTTGGTTTGGTTTGGTTGGTTTGGTTTGGTTGGTTGGGTGGGTTGGTTTGGTTTGGTTGGTTGGGTTGGTTTGGTTTGGTTGGTTGGGTTGGTTTGGTTGGTTGGGTTGGGTTGGTTGGGTTGGTTTGGTTGGTTGGATTGGTTTGGTTTGGTTGGGTTGTTTTGGTTTGTTTGGATGGGTTGGTTTGGTTTGGTTGGGTGGGTTGGTTTGGTTTGGTTAGTTGGGTTGGTTTGGTTGGGTGGGTTGGTTTGGTTGGGTTGGTTGGGTTGGTTGGGTTGGTTTAGTTTGGTTGGTTGGGTTTGTATTGTTTGGTTGGTTTGGTTTGGTTGGTTGGTTTGGTTTGGTTTGGTTGGTTGGTTTGGTTTGGTTGGTTGGTTTGGTTTGGTTTGGTTGGTTGATTTGGTTTGGTTTGGTTTGGTTTGGTTGGTTGTTTTGGTTTGTTTCGTTTGTTTCGTTTGTTTCGTTACATACATACATACATGCATACATACATACATACATACATACATACATACATTCAAACAAACAAACAAACAAACATACATACAAACATACATACATACATACAAACATACATACATACATACAAACATACATACATACATACAAACAAACATACAAACAAACATACAAACATACAAACAAACATACAAACATAAAAACAAACATACAAACAAACATACAAACAAACATTCAAACATACAAACAAACATACAAACATGCATACATACATACAAGCATGTATACATGTATGCATCAAACAAACAAACATACATACATACATACAAACAAACAAACATACATACAAACATACAAACAAACATACAAACAAACAAACATACAAACATACAAAAAAACATAAAAACATACAAACAAACACACAAACATACAAACAAACATACAAACAAACAAACAAACATACATGCATACATGTCTGTCTGTCTGTCTGTCTGTCTGTCTGTCTGTCTGTCTGTCTGTATGTATTTACATGGAATGTTGAGAGCTACCTACATGTATGGCTATAAGCTTGCACCTCACAAAAGCTGAGTCTTCGATCTTGAGAATCAGGTGGACGATGCTCCTGCCAGATCATGATTCTTCTAATCTCGGCGTCTGACGTCACGTAAACATTAAAAACATCCTGGATTGCTGGTGGATATAAATACGTAAACACTGGAAGGACACTGGAATCCACCAAGGCACTAAGTTGAAACCCAGGCAAGCGTTGCCTTGCAGCTGAGGAAGACAAATGATCAAATATCTGAATCGTATCAATATTGAGAACTTTTGTGATGTGATAACGAAAATAAAGTAATTACTCCCAGTCTGATAATTTGGTACATAAACCTTGTCTGTTTCTGCTGCACTTTATTATCCCCTGTTTGAGCATCTTCCGATTCATGCCATGTTGTCCTATCTTCTTCTGTCTCCAGAAATGGGTTTAACTGCGATACAGCTGTGGAAACGTAAATACTGGAAGAGACTGAGAGTAGGTACATTTAACATCTTTACAATTACAAAACACATATGACGTTGCTGCACAACACTTCATCAGCAATTAAAACAAAAGTGACAACAACACATACACGGAGATTATAATAATATGACAACAACAGCCCCGGTGAGAACGGGATTTTTTTCACGTGGACTTGTAGTAATAAAATTTCCCCTTGTCTCTGGGTCGTGAGATCGGACGCTCGTGTGTATTTTTGCGCACGTAAAAAATCCCTTGGCAATTGGAAATCGAAAAAGAGTAGCCTAACGGCGCTGCCCGGGAAAAATTTCGAGTTAAAAATCTACCCAAAGTATTTCAGGTTCCTCGCCGGTGCTACGGAGTTCGTGCACTGAGCTGAGTTTCTCCAGACTGGTTTAAGTTAGGAGGAGAACGGAGCACTTATGGGTTACACCTGTGTGCCGTGATGTTGATCCATCGACTAAACTAAACTAAACTGACAACAACAAAGCACAGTATTATGGAACCAACTTGTTTACCTAAACAGGTGTATTAGCTTCAATCTATTTTATTTTTCATTGGCTCTGAATTTACGTACCTTGGTATTTTATTATTTAAATCTACTTTTTAAAACATGTTTCTTTCTTCTGTTTTCATATATATATTCCGGCATTATCAATGCTCTATACACTTGTGTTCTCTTTTGTCACAAGAACTTCTCTATACAAGACTCATTCCAATATTATTAATCAGCTGCCACCATGCTTCTGTACTCACTTCGTCTCCAAAATGTTACAGAACCAGGTCACCAGACTGCTGAACACAATATATGGTACTGGAGGTATACCTCCTGAGTTATTTAATTCTATATTTATTGCAAATCTGAAGAATTCAGGAGCCTTCGAATGTGATCAACATCGAACAATTAGTATAATGAGCCACACCATGAAGATTTTGCTAGGAATCATCATGCAAAGAGTTAGGAAGAAAATGCAACCCGAAATAGGCGAAGAACAATGGGGGTTCTTATAAGGCAAAGGTATAATAAATACTGTGTATATGCTAAGAACGTTAATTAAACGTTCTATAGAAGTAAACAAAGACTTATACCTTTGACTACACAAAAGCTCTCAATAAAGTAAGACATATTTACATGATAAAGATGCTTGCAAATCTACAAATTAATGGGAAAGATCTTAGACTTGTAAAAAAAAAAAAACGTATATTCGAAACAACAAGCTGCCATAAAGATTGAAAATGAAGTAGGTTAATATCAGTCTATTAAGAGATGTGCGCGACAGGAATGTGTAATGTCTCCATATCTTTTTTTCGCTATATAATGACAACATTTATTTTAGAAATTTAGAAGATATGAGAGGAATCACTATTGGGGAAACGTAACATCAATAAAATTAGATATGCGGACAATACAGTATTGATTGCAGAATGAGCAGGATCTACAACATTTAGTAGATGCGATCGTTGCACTCAGTGAACAACTAGGATTAATTTGTATGAAGACACAGATTATGGTCATCACTAGGAAGAATAAAATACCACAATGCAGAGTACATGTAAATAGGAATATTCTTAAACAAGTGAATCGGTACAATTATCCCGGAACAGTCATAACATCTGATGGGAGATGACTTGAAGAGATTAGAACAAGAATTACCATGGCGAAGGTAATATCTTGCAAGATGAAAAACATACTGACCAATAAAAAGATATTTGCAACGAGAAAAAGTGCGTTGAGGAGCTACGTAGAACCTGTGCTTTTGTATGGATGTGAAGTGCGGAACAATGAGCAAACAAGCTGAAAAATCCCTAATGGCAGTAGGAATGTGGTTTCTGAGGAAAATTATAAGAATAACATGGACAGACAGAAAAACAAATGGCCAAGTCCTACAAGAAACAGATGAAAACTGTAAACTTATTAGAGATATTAGACGTAGACAGTCACGAGGAGTCGGCACAGAAGTAAATACCTGGATGGTTTGGCCACGTGGTATGGTAGAAACAAGAACACTAAGCTGATTCACGACTCTGGTGATTGCGTTAGATGACGAAACATGACCGCCCACGCTTAAAGGCACGGCATATGATGATGATAATGATGAGACTGGGTTATGAAGACAAAAATAATTAATGGCAGAAATGAAATTCAAAGACTCTAACAAAGCAACTTGGTGACTTGGATGTCACAGGTGAAGCAAATAACCCATCTTAATGAAACCCCACTTCAAGAGCGGACACATACACCTATTTGGGAAGCAATGTAGAACAAATGGGGGAACAGGCAGAGATGTTAAAATAACAATACAAAAAGCAAGAGGAGCTTTTATAGCACAAGAAAATGTATGCTAGCCAAAGGAAGTTAAACTTGGCACCAAAGTTAGAATGTTTAACTCCAGTGTTAAATCGGTACCACAAACATTCACTGACTTGTGCCTGTGCAGCACAGTTGGAATACAATGGTATGTAGGTCAGCATGGCCGAATGCATAAGAACGCTCAATCTTAAACATCTGGTGTGCTGATGCTGAGGTAGGAGGTTCAACCCTTACACCAGTCAGTTGGACTAAAATGTTGACTTCTTGTCCTTGACTTGGGCACGTAAATAACATGCACCTCAGAAGTCGAAGTGGGTTCGCCTAATGGCAAGGGACACTGGTAAAGCTAAAGCGAAAGCTAATTCACACACAAAATTCAGCCCAGTGTTGCTATAAGTAGCGTATATGTACAACGCTTGAATTCGTTGTGAGTGAAAAAAAAAAAACAACTTACAGATTCGTCGATGTAAAGCTCATTGACAGAACCAAACAAATCCGAGTGAACCAAGAGGTGAAGAAAAGATGTTGGCGCTGAGTAGGACACACATTGAGAAAACCTGGGGACAATATAACAAGACACTATCTTGTCTGGGACCCACAAGATAGAACACACACTGAGAAAACCTGGGGACAATATAACTAGACACTGTCTTGTCTGGAGCCCACTGGGTGAAGAAAATAGAGGGGGACATAAAGACACAGGGAGATGAGAATTACAGAGATGA
The DNA here is from genome assembly GCA_963921405.1 of Cepaea hortensis. Lineage (NCBI taxonomy): Eukaryota > Metazoa > Mollusca > Gastropoda > Stylommatophora > Helicidae > Cepaea > Cepaea hortensis. Next base: position 63,939,269 of record OY992879.1, read on the forward strand.
AAAATACTGAGGGGAGATGGAAGAGCTGCAAGAGATGAATAATACTGAGGGGAGATGGAGGAGCTGCAAGAGATGAATAATACTGAGGGGAGATGGAGGAGCTGCAAGAGATGAATAATACTGAGGGGAGATGGAGGAGCTGCAAGAGATGAATAATACTGAGGGGAGATGGAGGAGCTGCAAGAGATGAATAATACTGAGGGGAGATGGAGGAGCTGCAAGAGATGAATAATACTGAGGGGAGATGGAGGAGCTGCAAGAGATGAATAATACTGAGGGGAGATGGAGGAGCTGCAAGAGATGAATAATACTGAGGGGAGATGGAGGAGCTGCAAGAGATGAATAATACTGAGGGGAGATGGAGAAGCTGCAAGAGATGAATAATACTGAGAGGGGAGATGGAGGAGCTGCAAGAGATGAATAATACTGAGGGGAGATGGAGGAGCTGCAAGAGATGAATAATACTGAGGGGACATGGAGGAGCTGCAAGAGATGAATAATACTGAGGGGACATGGAGGAGCTGCAAGAGATGAATAATACTGAGGGGACATGGAGGAGCTGCAAGAGATGAATAATACTGAGGGGAGATGGAGGAGCTGCAAGAGATGAATAATACTGAAGGGAGATGGAGGAGCTGCAAGAGATGAATAATACTGAGGGGAGATGGAGGAGCTGCAAGAGATGAATAATACTGAGGGGAGATGGAGGAGCTGCGAGAGTTGAATAATACTGAGGGGAGATGGGGGAGCTGCGAGAGTTGAATAATACTGAGGGGAGATGGAGGAGCTGCAAGAGATGAATAATACTGAGGGGACATGGAGGAGCTGCAAGAGATGAATAATACTGAGGGGAGATGGAGGAGCTGCAAGAGATGAATAATACTGAGGGGAGATGGAGGAGCTGCAAGAGATGAATAATACTGAGGGGACATGGAGGAGCTGCAAGAGATGAATAATACTGAGGGGAGATGGAGGAGCTGCAAGAGATGAATAATACTGAGGGGACATGGAGGAGCTGCAAGAGATGAATAATACTGAGGGGAGATGGAGGAGCTGCAAGAGATGAATAATACTGAGGGGAGATGGAGGAGCTGTGAGAGTTGAATAATACTGAGGGGAGATGGAGGAGCTGCGATAGTTGAATAATACTGAGGGGAGATGGAGGAGCTGCAAGAGATGAATAATACTATGGGGAGATGGAGGAGCTGCAAGAGATGAATAATACTGAGGGGAGATGGAGGAGCTGCAAGAGTTGAATAATACTGAGGGGAGATGGAGGAGCTGCAAGAGATGAAGAATACTGAGGGGAGATGGAGGAGCTGCAAGAGATGAATAATACTGAGGGGAGGTGGAGGAGCTGCAAGAGATGAATAATACTGAGGGGAGGTGGAGGAGCTGCAAGAGTTAAATAATACTGAGGGGAGATGGAGGAGCTGCAAGAGTTGAATAATACTGAGGGGAGATGGAGGAGCTGTAAGAGATGAATAATACTGAGGGGAGATGGAGGAGCTGCAAGAGTTGAATAATATTGAGGGGACATGGAGGTGCTGCAAGAGATGAATAATACTGAGGGGAGATGGAGGAGCTGCAAGAGTTAAATAATACTGAGGGGAGATGGAGGAGCTGCAAGAGAAAGCAAAAGATAGGACAACTTGGCGTGGTTTGGCTGAGAGCCAATGTCCGAATGGGGGAGAAAGGGCAGAAAATAGATGTGGCTGATTTGTTTTCTGTATTGTCTGGTGATACTATGTTACTTAATGTATCCTTTTATGGAGAACAAATTTTCATAGATAACAACTGGTAGTAGCGGGGAAATGTGCAGAACGAGTATATTTTGAGGATTGAAATCAGAGGATTGGAGTCAATCCTCCTCCTTCTCGCAGCTGGATGGGGCGGGCGAGTAGGGGGAATAAATTGGTCAAAATCTGTCTAAATTAACTCGTATGTTTCTATTGGTTGTATATGCTATTTAAAATGAACCGTGTGTGTGCATGTGTGTGTGTGTGTGTGTGTGTGTGTGTGCGCGTGTGTGTGCCTGCGTGTGCATAGGTGTATGTGTATGCGTTTAGGGGCGAAGAAGTGAACCCTCGGTGGCGGGCGGGGCTGGGTGGGTGAACAGACTTGCGCGCGTGTATGTGTTTGCGCGTATACATGTCTTTCTAACTGGTTGCCTATCTATCTGTATGTCTGGTTGTATGTGTAGTAATAGTCTGTGTCTCTCTGTGTGTTTGGGCGTATGTCTATCTGCCCATATGATTGGTGTATATGTCGTTGGACGTGTGTGTGACATTGTTGTGACGTCACCTATCTGTTTGTCTGACTATTTATCTGCCTGCTTAAGTGACTGTGTGTGTCTATAAGTAGAGGCCATCACTCGGTGTTTAAGCGTGTCTAAAAAAAGTAACATTCATTACAAAAACGTTGGAATGCACTAACAGCGAACAGTTACACACACGGCCTGTTCGCAGTTAATTAGTTAGCGGTGCAAAACTGTGTGTGTCATATTAAGTAGTGTGCATCTCGAGGTATGGTGTCCACCTCGAGTGCTGGGGGTCCCGGGTTCAAGTCCCGGTGATGACCGGGATTTTTTCACGTGGACTTCTAGTAACAAAATGTCCCCTGGTCTCTGGGTAGTGAGATCGGACGACCGTGTGTATTGTTGCGCACTTAAAAAATCCCTTGACAGTTGGAAATCGAAAAAGAGTAGACTAACGGCGCTGCTCGGGAAAAATTTGAGTTAAAAAACATCTACCAAAAGTATTTCAGGATCCTCACCGGTGCTACGGAGTTCGTGCACTGAGCTGAGATTCTCCAGACTCAGGCTTGAGTTAGGAGTAGAACGGAGCACTTATGGGTTGCACCCGTTTGCCGTGATGTTGATCCGTCGACTATACTAAACTCACTTGAATATGTCGTCAGAAGCGTCTCTGTACCTCAAATACTTTCTTTAATGCCCTCACAATAATCCTTAAGAAAATGAAGAATGAACTGTCAAATTTCTCGCTATATGATACTTATCATCTTCCGGTCTTGTTTAATTAAAAAAATAAAACTTTAATTATTAAAAGTAATAGTATGCACGAGTTAATATTTAAAATAGTATTTTTGATGTGTGAAGTGAAAATTGCCGAGCTCCGTGGAGAAGGCGTTACGAAAACGGTTCGTAATTCCGCTTACCTGTGTTCGAAACAGAGCTTGCAACCGATTTGGCAGCAAACAACATTGCGCTGGGGTTTTAACGTGTTGGCATGGGAGCTGGTTATTCGATAAGAAATGGCAAACCACTGAACGTAAACGTGCGAAGACATCAACAACAGCAGTAAAATGCTGGTGTTGACAGCGCTGTCATGCAAATAGGATATGCAGTGACAATTAAAGATTGCGGCACAAGTTAGGGGTTAGGCGGCTTACCATCAGCAATTTCGAAGCATATGTGCGAATCTAATCGTCAGAAACCCTAGGGTTTTTACATTATATATCCATTGAAAAGTGACAGACTGTTTATTATAATAGCGGTTATTATTATCTGTAGTGGATGGGACTTGAAGACTATCATCACGCAATTGTGGTGTGTTAGAGATACAATCCTCATCCTCGGGCTGTGTGACGGTGTACAACCGGTCACATGGTCACATGTGTAAGGGTTACATCCGGGACACACGGTTAATGGTTACAGCCTGTCAAAGGGGGTGTTGCTTTCGGTCATATGCTTAAGGATACATCCGGTTCAAGAGTCAAAGAGTTTGTTGGTTCCGGTCACATATGTAAGATTACATCAGGGACACGTGGTTAAAAGGGTACAACAAAAACTGTGTCTTGTCGGCTGTCGAAACCGGGGACCTATCTAGTGATTACCACCATGTAAGAGAGTGATTCCGCTACCTCGTCAACAGGGCATCGAAAGTTTAAAATGGACTTCTTTCTCTCTCTTTTCTATGTCCGTGTAGTGCAAGGGTCACAGAGTAATACCAAAGGACATCCCGGCATCAATACAAGATAGCGCGATCTCGAAAACAACATTCGCGAGTGTAACCAATTCATCACAGTATCCGACTAAGCCTTTCTCGTAGTCGGAAAGGAGAGTTGTGATCATCGACTCCAGTCAGAGAAGGCGTATCTTTACTTAACAACTAGCGGGTCATACAGCAGCGACTAGTGTTTAGCGCATTTTATCAGTGTATAAACTTACACATGAACACAACCGGCTGTCCCGGCTCGATCTTAGGCATCTCATGTAACATGATATGTCAGTTGAGATCAGTCCTGATCAGTGAAGTTATCGTGTCTCAAATCAGGCATTTACACTTTCACTAATTTATCTGTCTGTCCATAGGGGTCTTTGCATCTTTCCCCAGGAACCCATTTCCAAGGTCTGTATATGTTTTTCAACTTCTCTCCTCATTGCCACGCTTCACATCCAGACAAAAGTACAGGTTCTATGTAACATTTCAACATTTTCTTTCTTCACCAGAAGTAAAGGTTATTAATGAATGATTATGTTTGTCAGCAAACAGTATCAGCTATGAAAATGATGATAATGACAACATTAAACAAGGATTACTGTTCTCACCCATATTGTTGTATATGACAATTTTATGCAGCACACGTGGAATAGAAAATATCACTTTCCACCACGGTTTAAAGCCATGTAGATATGTTTTAATACATGTTCTTTCATTAGAACTTGTATCACCATCCACGGCAGCAGCGGAAGTACTAATACTTGCATCGAAAGTGGATATTGCTTCTGCATACTGCTTTAAAGCTACATTTCTACCTGTAATGGAATATAAAACTGCATTTGAGTGTATGAACTCATTCTCCTTGAATGTGTATGTGCCACTCTATTCATGGAGTCATAATTTATGATTGTGAATGAAACGGAGAAATACAAATTATGTGAGTATGCTACTCTAAACAACAAAGGTAACAATAAATGCATCTTTCAGATAGTGCCAAGTTTTGTAGAATGTGCCTATCAACATCACCGTCGCCATCTGGCCCATCTTTGTATTGAAGGTGGGTTGTAGGGAAACTCCGCCAGTCTCTGACCTGTGTCTTCATGATGCACTCAGGCAGGTGTCTTCCAGTCCATGTCCTGTTGTTGTTATACCCACATGCAACATAACGTCATCAAATTCTTTCTTTAATAATGAACATTGAAGAACACTGTCCCATACACAGCTTGATGTCTCTGAAACTGTATGAAGTCCAGGACAGTAGAGGACCCAGGTTCACACCATGAGGCAGACTGGCTGTATGAGTGACATCTGTAGACCAATCAGCAACTGGAAGAGAGGTTTAGTCAACATATGGCCTGTCTGCTTTACTTGCTAGACAATTTCTGACACTCACTTTAGTTTGGGTCGAACGGGGAGCCAAATTCAGTGCACAAATACTTTTCTCAAAAAGGATTTGAACATATGACTACCAGGCTGCCAGGCCAGCATGCTAGCCACCGTACTACTTCAGCTACCCGGTCAATGACATACTGTGGCCATATTACACATGACAACAAGGCCATCATGTTAGCCACTGTATTACTTCGGCTGTCCAGTCAATTACATACTGTGGCCATATTACACATGACTGCAGGGGCAGCATGCTAGTCATTGTACTACTTTAGTTGTCCAGCGGATGACATATTGTGGCCATATTACACATGACAACAAGGCCAGCATGTTAGCCATTGTACGACTTCAGCTGTCCAGTCAATGACATACTGTAACCATATTACACATGACAACAAGGCCAGCATGTTAGCCATTGTACGACTTCAGCTGTCCAGTCAATGACATACTGTAACCATATTACACATGACAACAAGGCCAGCATGTTAGCCACTGTGGTACTTCAGCTGTCCAGTCAATGACATACTGTAACCATATTACACATGACAACAAGGCCAGCATGTTAGCCACTGTGCTACTTCAGCTGTCCAGTCAATGACATAGTGTATATATATAGCACATGTCAGTGAATTAGAGTGAACAATAATGAATGAATGACTTAGAGAGAAAAATAATGAATGAATGACTTAGAGAGAACAATAATGAATGAATGACTCAGAGAGAACAATAATAAATGGCATGGTTCCTGGAAAATGAGTCAGGGTTTAATGAATATGACCATGGATACAAGACATTAAATCCGCCCGCAGCATGAGAAACATGCCTGAGGTAGGAGAGCTAGCAAAGGATCCAGCACTTTACTGCAGGGATTTGATGTGAAAAACGTATGCAAAAGACTTGCACCATGGTGATAAGCAATACAATCTTGCATTGATTCTGTACTGCGCACAGCCACACAAATTGATGTGATAAACAATACAATCTAGCATTGATGCTATACTGCACACAACCACACAAATTGATGTGATAAACAATACAATCTAGCATTGATGCTATACTGCACACAACCACACAAACTGATGTGATAAACAATACAATCTAGCATTGATTCTGTACTGCACACAACCACACAAATTGATGTGATAAACAATACAATCTAGCATTGATTATGTACTGCACACAACCACACAAACTGATGTAATAAACAATACAATCTAGCATTGATTCTGTACTGCACACAGCCACACAAACTGATGTGATAAACTATACAATCTAGCACTGATGCTTTACTGCACACAACCACACAAACTGATATGATAAACAATACAATCTAGCATTGATTCTGTACTGCACACAGCCACACAAACTGATGTGATAAACAATACAATCTAGCATTGATTATGTACTGCACACAACCACACAAACTGATATGATAAACAATACAATCTAGCATTGATTCTGTACTGCACACAACCACACAAATTGATGTGATAAACAATACAATCTAGCATTGATTATGTACTGCACACAACCACACAAACTGATGTGATAAACAATACAATCTAGCATTGATTCTGTACTGCACACAGCCACACAAACTGATGTGATAAACTATACAATCTAGCACTGATGCTTTACTGCACACAACCACACAAAATGATGTGATAAACAATACAATCTAGCATTGATTCTGTACTGCACACAGCCACACAAACTGATGTGATAAACTATACAATCTAGCATTGATTATGTACTGCACACAGCCACACAAACTGATGTGATAAACAATACAATCTAGCATTGATTCTGTACTGCACACAACCACACAAACTGATGTGATAAACAATACAATCTAGCATTGAATCTGTACTGCACACAGCCACACAAACTAATGTGATAAACAATACAATCTAGCACTGATGCTTTACAGCACACAGCCACACAAACTGATGTGATAAACAATACAATCTAGTATTGATTTTGTACTACATACAGCCACACAAAGTGATTCACTGAAAGCTGAAATTAAAGAATAAGATCAAATATGTTAATGTTAGTTACCTCCACTGACATAAATAGAACACACTTTAGATGCTATAGTTCCTTGAATGGTGAAACTGTTCGTGTATATTGAATTAGCACATACAACATCCACTGTGTTGGCATCTACAGGGAAAACATTAATGTTTGTACACAGGTTTTCCGAGTTATCCAGTGCTACTATGAAGCGGTGAAACGGACCTAACAGGCAAAAATAAACAATGCTGTGATTATCTTAATGTAAACATGGCATTTGACATTAACTTCATGTAATACTGAACTTGAGAACAAACGATCGAACCAACTTTATTTGTTGGGACATACATGAAGTAGATGGATGTGCTACTGTGAAGATGTCAATCAATAACATAATCGCCATCAAATCTCTTGCCAACAGGCATGGGCAGCCACGCTTCTCCACATCTTGTGATCCCAAACAGCATGTATCAGTTCATGTGCTGACACATTTCCTTACATGATCAAAGCTGTCAAGATTCATCTACCACTGAGTTCCTCTACCTCTCGCAGCTGACACCTCCTGATTTCCGCTGGGTATTTATCATGGACTTTTAGATTCACTGTCAGTTCCCAGTTCTCGGCGCTCTTGAAGATGGATAGTCAGCTGTCAGGGCAGTAAATTCTGCTGTTCGGCCTTTGTCCAGGTTTTAAGAAATGTATCCATCCAGCCTTGACAACAGTCCCCCTGTTGGCCTGGCATCTCGCTTCATAAAGTACCTTGTCATATGTGAATCGGCGTTGCCCAATGGTCACCCTGCACGCAGACAATACTGGTTCTAGTATTTGTGTTCTTTTGGTCTGAGTGTAGCTACAGAGATGACATATCGGGTCGCCATCTGACCAGGTTGGCAGCTAATGGCAGGGCATCGTACAGTGATCTGACAATGAAGCTTATTTGCAGTGGCGACAAGCGTAACATATTGTTCCACGAGAGAGACCTCTGCAGGTTCCCTTCCTGTGATACCCACTGACCTTGCTGTGGCTGCTAAACAGCCTTCTGCACTCGCTTAATGTCCTTTCCTTCACGAATTTCCTGGACCAACGCCTTCGACCACCATTGATATCCAAGACACCCCACTACAATGTATTAATGTCTTTGTTTATATCATGTTATGCATCTTTTGAGTTTCAGCTTAATTTGAGTAATCAGCAGATAGTGATCTGCATATACATCAGCACCTCTAGAAACACCATGTACAGATGTCTAACTTTATTGTTTATACGGATATGGTGTATTTGATTTTAAAATTTCTGGTCTGGTGAAACTCGTGTTACTTTATGTATTCTTTAATGTGGAAAAGCACTCCAGTCTACGATGCATTGATTCACTGTACAGAAATTGGTGAATAGCACTTCAGTTTCTTTCACTACACCCGTGAGTAGTAAGGTAAGAGGTTTTCAGTTAGTAAACTCCTCCACGTATAGCCCTTCATTGTCTATATTGACGTCATCAAAAGCGCCTAACAAATGGAGCCTCTGCACCTCACTTTCGTATCTATGGCTTGTTAAGGTCAAAGTTTTGGTGGAATTTTTAAACGTCTGGTCTACTAAGGAGTGGAGAAGGATTATTTGGAGGATACAACCCTCCGTGAGTCTCCTTCTTTGCTAATATCGACGTCATCATAAACGCCTCATTTTCGTATCTTTGGCATGTTAAGATCGATGTTTTGGCGCCATGTTTTTACAAAACTTGTCTACCAAGGGGTGGAGGGTGGCTGTCCGGCTTGGCCGTGTTGCCGGTCCGTGTCACCGTGTAGTGACCACAAATCTTTCCACTGATGACAATAACCGGCATCCGACGTCACCGTACAGTGGCGTGCAAAGGGGGTTGCGGGGGTGTGACAGCCCCGGGCATCCACCTGGGAGGGGGGCATCCAATTAGGAAGAGGGGGCAGCACAGTGCAGTGGGAGGGGAGGAGGAATGAATTAGGGAAAAGGACAATTTAGGGGCATCCAATCAAGGGGTTGGCCCCGGGCATCAAAGAACCTCTGCACGCCACTGTCACCGTAGTACCTACCATATCTTAAACTTAACATAACAAAGATCCATAATATACACATACTACGTCTGTTTCAAAAAAAAGAAATCAAGAATTCTCACCGGTATATCGCCTAACCCCGAGGTTATCTCTGACATTACAAACTGTTATGGAAAATCAATAACACTCGACATAATTGCGGCCAGGGGATTATAGGCTCAGTGTATGCCCTTTTAATGCTTCAGCTTCTTGAACTCAAGATAAGTCCTTTCCTCCTGAGTTGAATCGCTGCAGCCCTCTTCCAACGGAAAGTAGTTTTTAGATGTGGCAGTTGGACTTCAGAACCAACAACAATATATCCTGGCCTACCACAGGGATCACTATTATCTCAAGTGCTGTTCAACGCCTACACTGTGAGAATCACCAGCGAGCAGATCACGGGACCAGGCCATTGTCATATGCCGATGATGTTTTAGTGTATCGTCAGGGTAAGGATAGAGATCAGGCTGCTGCGGAACTACAAATCGAACTCAATCGCATAAGAACTTGGTGTGTTGAAGCTGGGGCAATGGACAACCCAACAAAGGCAAAAGTGACATGATGATTCTCTTTGAATAATCATATTGTCAACACTCCAACAGCAACTGTAAAGCTGGGTTCAGAGACTGTGGAAAGAACGCAGGCAATGAACTACCTGGGGATACGTTTTGATCTAAGCCTTGCTTATATCCAGCACATAGGCCAGGTGATAACAAAGGCGATGCGGGTGATGGTGATGGAAAACTGTAAGCAGCGCCATCTATGTCTTCTGTACGAAGGGCTGGTCATGTCTGTTTTTGAGTATGCGATGGCTATCCTGACTCTCAGCCGTAAGCAGATAGAAAGGGTGGAAAGGATACAGAACGAAGCTATGCGCATTATTTTTCGATGTACAAGAGATACATCATGCAGGGTGATGCGCTACCTTCTTGATTTTCCAACCATTGAAGACAGAATACAAATTTGCAGAGCACGTGCCTACCTCAGAGTTAACGCAAACACACACCATCCACTGCATAGTGAAATTAGGACATTCTTCGAGAGGTATGTTCACTTGAGGACTTAGAACATGGCCAGGAGTGGGTACAAGTGCCAACAGATTTCTGTACGTCTCTTTCAGTCTGCATCCAACGAGACAGAAAATGCAGACAAGAAAATCCGGCTACTGTGGGGGCGGAAGTACAAGCTTTGATTTTCAAGAATTTGTTAGACGGTGATGCTGTAATATACACAGATGGTTTGGTCGTCCGACATGTGAGAAGCTCATGGGCTTTTACTGCTCAGGCCGGAGGGAGAATTGTGAAGAAGGACACTGGTGCTTTTGCTGAGACCACAAGTAGCCAGACCATGGAAGTCATGGTCGTAATTAACAATAACATGGCTCGAGACACAAACATTCACTAGGGCATGTTTCCTTAGCGGCTCAATAAGTATGCTCAAGAGGATAGAGATGGGGTGGATCCGAAGAGAGTGGTTGCTGTCCCTGGAGCGGTCTCGGCTGGCAAAGATTAGTTTCATCTTCTTGCCAGGGCATGCGGGAGTACAAGGAAATGAGCGGGCTGATAAGCTCGCAGGTAAGGCTACTGTGGAGAACGGACGCGCTATGGACCAGGCAGGCATTCTGAATGCTCTACGAGAAGTAAGAAAGTTGCGAGAACCAAGCGATGACTGTGAATCTACATCCATGGTCAGACTGCGAGAACGGCAAATTAAAAGAGGTTTTGCCAAACAAGAACATTACGCAGGAAGCCAAAGAAGATTGATTAACCAACACAGAACTGGTGTCGTGAGCCGCTACACTCTGCGGGATTTGCTGCGGAGGGGATCCGAGCACTTATGGACTGAATGGTTCGATGTGCAATGATGATGATCTGTCGACTATCTAACTAACTAACTAACTCAGTTAAAACAAGTGGTATGACTAGGAGATATCACAACCAGTATCATGATGTGTCACGCCAATAAACATGGGTGGTTATATTTCACCAACACATTTACCAGCTCCTTGCTTAGATCTTTGTGATGCTAAGGTCAAACGAAAACCTTATTCTTGAACTGAAAACAGTATTCGTCAAATGAAAACCTGCATCATCATCACCATCACCATCACCATCACCATCACCGCCACCATCACCATCACCGCCACCATCGCCGCCACCGCAGCCGCTGCCGCCGCCGCCGTCGTCGTCATCATCGTCATCATCATCATCATCATCATCATCATCATCATCATCATCATCATCATCATCATCATCATCATCATCATCATCATCTTCCACTTTTGCCGTCAAGCGTCGTGGGGAGGAATAATTGGCGCTCCAACGCCCGATGGGTGGCACTGGATAGTGTCATTGCTTGTGATTGTACAATGTCGTTGATGTCGTCAATCCATTTTCTTCTTTGGCGTCCTCTTGGTGTCGTCGCAGATGATCTTTGATGTAGAGCCAGTGATGGTAGTTTATGGAATTGGATTCTAACGAGATGACCAAACCACTTGATCCTCTGGCTTTCAATAAATGTGGCACTAGGTGTTTGTCATATATTCTGAAGGAAGTAGGAGATCACTTTGGTGCATGCCCCATTTCTAACAAAAGAAGTTGGGCCCCCTCCTCTTCTATCTTCAATAACCCCAGAATATGACCCTCGAGTTATCTGCAGGCCTCGTTCTATTAAGTAGTCTAGGAGATATAGATTATGGCCCTGATGAGAATGGTAATTACTAACTGGGAATCTGCCCCTTCTCCAATGATTCTTATAGCTCTGGAGCCCCCTTTTTCTCTTGTTATCAAATCTGAGGAAAGCTTGGAGAATTCTCTCAGCCTGATTTATGTTAAGAAAACCTGGATGTTGAGCAGCTGATAGACCATGAGTCTTTTTATTTCCCCATTCAGTAAGTCATGAAGAGTTAATTTGTTTTTAAACAATCAAACACATAATCAATCACAATAGATCCTGACAACATGATGTACAAAGAAGCTGGTGCATCACAGATAGGTTTGAACTGATAAATTAACAGAAGGTCAATTCATCATTTATTGACTGGGCCTGAGCCTTCTGGCCAGTACACACATCTCTATTGTGATTTACACAAGATATATTAGAAAAGTTGCATATTGGACCATTGTCACAGACCATCAATAAACAAGCATCAATACATGAGAGGTCAACAAGTGTGAAAACATAGTAAACATTTTGATGTTGTACATGTTAAGTGTGAAGATGATGAATCAACAATTAAGTATCAGTTTCCTGAAATTGGGTGTGGTGTGTACCAATTAGAAAGGTAACCTGGTGACTGGGATATTAAGTAAGCCAGGGTCCATTGACTGATGGATCCACTTCAGGTCTGCCCGTATAGCTCCTCTGAAGGCCTCCCCATACTTTGCTCATGGCCAAGTCATCTTCCATCTCACTTGTGGTTCATCTCTTTCTCTCGGCTTCCCTCTTTCAGGTCTGATTTGGGTGGTTAGTTTGCTGATGTGTTGGGTGGTTGTTGGTAGCCACCAAGAATCACTGATGAATATTCACATATATATGTACATTCCTACCAATACAATATTCTAAAAGTAGGTCAGAAGAAATCTAAATTCCTGAAGTAGGAACTAGTTTCCCCCCCCCCCTTCCTTTTCTCTAATCTAGTGTTGGATTAATTTGGGGTGGTCAGAGTTTATCACACTGTGTACGCCTTGTATCATCTGGTTCCTGCTGTATGTAAGTTCTCATTTGACCTGGGGTCAGTGAACGTGTACAGTAAGACAGTGACAAGAGTGAGAATGTGTCAAGATGCATGTAAATAAATGACATACATTTATAGCATTTCTTCCACTCAATGGTGTTTATAGTGTGTATAAATAATTCTCTGTGTTTTCCCAATTAACTTCTTCTTCTTCTGTGTCTAATAACTCTCTCCCATTATCTGTTGTTGTTGTGGTGTTGAGTGTTGTTTTTTTTTAAGTTATGTTGATTAATGAGTTAAGTTCACTTCGCGTGATGGTGTTCCGCGAAGCACAATTTTCTCATATAATGCAATTCATGTGTGCCCTTATCTAATTAAATTTGACATAAATATAAATATTTATTCCATTAAACCCTATTTCCTCAATAGATGAAGCAGAAATTGAAGATTTGATTTCTCTTTCAACTTTCTAAATTGAAAATAGACATAGATAAGTCTGTTTTAAAACAAGGCACTTATTCTAGTACACGAACTGTCATTTTAGCTGTAGATAGTGATAGTATTTTTTATCAGTGTTTCTGCTGAAATGCACAAGATTGCTTTAGAATCATCACTTCGTACAGTTGTTCAGAATAGAATGGAGTAGTATAATGCACTTCTTAAAGTTAATAATTATCTTTAAGAATATCAGAGATTGCAGTTTCATCGAAGAGAGTATTAGAGTGTCAGTTTGCCCGGGAACGGCTCTGCGTCGTCAGAATCTACAGTCGAGCATTTTTACATTTCAGAGGTTTTAATTAATAATAATACATTTCAATTGACATTACAAACACTGGATACCATTACTTGATACCTGATACATCGGGTTCTTAGTCTAATCTCGGGAGTTACAAGCTTACCTCGGATCTAGACACTCTGCAGTCCCATGTTTGAAAATTTGGTCACACCAGCTTTCAACGTCTGTTCATCAGGCTGGTTGCAGAAAAAGTGCGGGCTTACCATATTCTGATGAAATATTAACATATGCTAAACAGGCGTTGGCGCGAAAGCAGTGTCACATGTCTCTTCCTATCCAATGGTTTTTTAAGCCTTGGCTGATGAAATCTTTCCAAGAATCCACGTCATCTGTCACTTATGCAGTTCCAGTTTCGATGTTAAGTTTTAAGTCCTAGTTTCAGTTTGCGGTTGTGTAGTCAATTGTTTTATATTGTTTCCTCTTCTTGGCTTGAAGGCTTGTCAACTGAATAATGGTGGTTAGCAATTATGCTACATGGCCCCACCCCAGATTGTTCTACGGTATGGAACTATGTTTCATCTCACAGGTGTTGGATTTGTGAAAATGTGATTTGGATAAGTCCAAATTTGAGATTGGTAGCATAGGGTTGGTGTGAAAATGCTGTGTTGTATCTGTCGTTTAGAGGACATGGCTATATTTAGATGTTTCAGTATGGGTGATAGATGATATGTATGTGCACTTGATTTTCTGACATCTGATTTCGATTTCTCTGTCCGATCTGCCATCTTCTGTCATCACACTTCCAAAATGTTTGAATTCTTTAACTTGTTTCAAAGATGTGCTATTTATCTGTATACTTAGTGGACTAGGAGATCTGCTAACTTGCATTACTTCGGTTTTGGCTGTATTTATATTCATACTGTATCTGCTGCATGTTGAACTCAAATTATTAATATGAGTGTGCAATCTGCCCTCGTCGCTATAAAACAGTCACTGATCGTCTGCAAATGGAAGTTCATTTGACCAATGGTAGACACAAGAAGCGTCTCTTGTTCATTGACGATGTGTTTTAACATGATGGGCGAGAGTAATAGCCCCATTCGAATACTTTACCAGAATTTGCATAAAAGTGACTCTAAGATGTTTGACAACTAGAAATCTTTTTATTTTTAAGAAAGTTAGCTTGCATTATAATAATAATTCAAGCAACAGTCGACTTGACGCAAGTTCACAGCAAGACGTTGAATATGGCGTTGACTATTATTAGTTACTATAACTCACCAGGGGCAGATAACTCGATCTTGGTTAGTTTAGTAAGTCAAATAGCCAAACAAGATGTGCTGTTCACAAGTCTAGTAAGCACTATCAAACCCGAACATGCTTTCCCAGTCTTTGTTTTAATCGCCGATGAACTCTTTGGCCGAATAATGGTAATGCTTACACTTTGGATGCCTCTGTGTAAGAATCTGGTTGGTAATTATTGCAACGCAGATGTGAATGTCCAAGAACTAGAAGAGAAATTCGCTAAATCTGTAGACACATATATGACTGAGACACTAAGTTCGTGGATACTGTAACAACAAGCTGTTTGACAGAACTTCTATACTTGGATGCAACTAAAAGTTGCATAAACAACTTAAGTCTCATTGTTTTGTTGTTCTTGTGAATGTGAGAACACTGGAGTGTGGGTATATTAGTAAACTCTCGTCTATTATATAGTTCCCAGCCAAATGTTCCTTGTCTAACACAGACAAATTCAAAGACCAAAATCCAGTTGTAGCCATTGGTCGACATATTTCTTGATTTGAATAAAAAAAAATTCTTATTTTGACCATCGTTTTTCTTAACATACCCACCATTTTTCTTACATTGGCCAGCCTATTTCTTAAAATGTGTTCAGAAATGTAGTAGATATATGAGTCATCACCATGGGGGGGGGGGGGTGTGGTAATATCAATACCATTAGATATGCGTATGAAACAGTACTGATGTCAGACAATGATCAGTACTTGAAATCTATAGTAGCTGCTTTTGTAGTTCACATTGAGCACTAGGACTAGCATTAAATTGACAGAAGAAGACATATTATTTTTGTCACTAGAAAGGAATACCACAATGTAATTTAAAGTAAATTGTAATATTCTTAATCAACTGAAGCGGTACAATTATCTCTGCACAGTCATAACAGCTGATGGTTAATGCCTTGAAAATATTAGAAGAAGAATCGTTATGGTGAAGGCCTTTTGCAAACTGGAATACATACTGACTAATAAACAGAGGTCAAGTATAACTAGTAAACAAGTGTTGAACTACTTTTGTATGGATATGAAGCGTAGCATATTACCAGACAAGTTGAAAAACATTTAATAATGTGGATATGAGTTTTGTGAGAAACACACAGACAGAAAAACCAATGTCCAAGCCCTACAAGAAACAAATGAAAACCGTTAACTGTTTAGAGAAATTAGTGAATTATTTAAACTACTGTATACAGAAAGAAAATTGACAAAGAAAAACAGCAATATCTGATGGTAGGTACCTTTAAGCTTATAAAATACGATTCATTATGGTGAAGGTAGTCTTTGGCAAGCTGGAAAACATGCTAATATAAAGCTGTAAATTACAGCGAGAAAAAGAGTGTGTAAGTATTACATATATTCTATACTTTTGTATGGATGTGAAGAGAGGACAATTAGCAGACAAGCTAAACAAAAACATCTAATGGCAGTGGAGTTGTGGATTCTGAGGAAAAGTTATTTTTAAAATTTACTAGACAGACACATGAAACTCCCAACCAATTAATACCACGCAATAGAACAAAATATACAGCATAACAGATGCATAGACACTATACCAGTTATGTAAGGCTACACACAATCTGATACAGCATACATAACAGAAGCTTCCAATAATACTATATATATATACGCAGTGGTAAATGTGCATACACAAATACTCGATACTTTTCTAAAATACACTCTATACAAGCTCGCAATACAAATATATAGAGGGATGAATGTTGAGTTGGTGTGAGATATGTTCGGTTATTTTCACATCAGGGTGTAATAGGCAACCAAGTCACAACACAGATGCGATGAGCTGACAGGGGTTAAATGTATCAACTTGACACATTTGAAGTCTATATACATCCTAATAGCGTAGATACAAGTTGTACACCACCGTTTTTCAAGCCAATGCTTGATGTAAATTACAATGAGAAAAAAAGAGTGTTCAGGTACAAATTAGAAACTTTATTTTGGATGGCTACGAAACGTGGGTATGAACATATAGGCTGAACAATACTGAAGACTAAGGATATCCAAAGAAGCAAGCTTTGACAGAACAGATTCTTAAAATTTAGAACTCTTTACATCAGATGAAACAACTGATCTACAGGTAATAAATGAACTTCTATTTGCAGACGATCAGTGTCTGTTTTATAGCGACGAGAGTAGATTGCAAAATCATATTGATAATATGCGTTAAACATGCAGCGGATAAGATATGAGCATAAATACAGCCAAAACCGAAGTAATGCAAGTTAGCAGATCTCCTAGTCCATTAAGTATAATGATAAATAGCAAACATCTGAAACAAGTTAAAGAATTAAAATATCTTGGAAGTATGATCACAGAAGATGGCAAATTGGACAGAGGAATCGAAATCAGATGTCAGAAAAGCAAGTGCACTTACATATCAACTAGCACCCATACTGAAACATCCAAATATTCACATGTCCTCAAAACGACAGATACTAAACAGCATATTCACACCAACCCTATGCTATCAATATCAAACTTGGACTTTATCCAAATCACATTTTTTGTGGCAAAATCCACACATGTGAGATGAGATGTCCGAGGAGAGCTGCCAACTTAACAACCCGAGACCGAGTAAGAATAGTGTTATCAGACAGACAGTGGGATCAAAACCTTGTGCTACATTTATTGAAAGCCAGGAGAATAAGTGGTTTGGCCATCTCTTTAGAATGCATCACCGTCAAGTACCATCACTTGCTCTACATTAAAGATCATCCGCGACGAGACCAAGATGACGCTAAAGAAGAAAATGGATTGAGTCATCAAAGACATTGTACAATCAAATGGAATGATACTATCCAATGCCACCCATCGGGCATTGGAGTGCCAATTATTCCTCCCCACGACGCTTGACGGCAAAAGTGGAAGATGATGATGACGATGATGATGATGATGGTGATGATGATGATGATGATGATGATGATGATGATGATGATGATGATGATGATGATGATGATGATGATGATGATGATGATGATGATGCAGGTATTCATTTGACGAATACGGTTTTCAGTTCAAGAATAAGGTTTTTGTTTGACCAAAGCATCACAAAGATCTAAGCAAGGAGCTGGTGAATGTGCTAGTGAAATATAACCACCCATGTTTATTAGCGTGGCACATAATGATACTGGTTGTGATATCTCCTAGTCATACCACTTGTTTTAACTGAGTAAGGGCATACACTGAGCCTATAATCCCTGGCCGCAATTATGTCGAGTGTTATTGATTTTCCATACCAGTTTGCAATGTCAGAAATAAGCCTCGGGATAAGGCGATATACCGGTGAGTATTACTGCTATTTTAACAGATGGAGTATGTGTATATTGTCGGTTTATTTTATGTTAAGTTTAGGATATAGTAGGTACTTCGGTGACGTCGGATGCCGGAAGTATTCATTAGTGGGTGGACTTGTGGTCATTACACGGTGACATGGACTTGTTGTCACTGCTCGGCGACACGAACAAACCGGGCAGCCCCCTCCACCCCTTAGTAGACAAGACTTTAAAAGAAATCCCAGCCATAACATCTAACATAACAAGCCAAAGATACGAAAATAAGATGCTGAGATTCCAGTTGTTAGGCGGTTCTTATGGCGTCAATATAGAAAGAACGAACGAACGGTCTTTATTTTCAAAGTTTAACAAATTGGGCACGCAGGCCAGTCTTACATTCGGCCCTTCCAATCATTCATCTTTCGTTCATTAATAGTGCGTAATACATTCACATAGGGAAAAAAAAAACATTGTCAGATAAATGTTGTAGACATACACAATGCATATTCCATGTTATCAGACACAACCCCACACACCAACACATCCCTCATCCACCCACACATACCGCACCCAACCACACACACACCTCCATGCACACATACATTCCCCCACCAATCCACCGATCCCCCACCCACACGTCCAACACCCACACACACCCCCACCCACACACACAATCAGGCACACATAAATGCACCCACCCACCCACCAATCCCTGACCCACACGTCGCCCATGCACGCACATCCCCAACCTACACATATTGCCGTACCCATACACATTCTACACTTACTCATCCACATATCATCCACCAACCACCCACACAACCCCAAACATCCAGCAAAACACACATCCCCCAACTACACATTTCCCACCAACTTCTCCCAGCCAATACACACAAATCACACCTCCCCACAAACAGCCCCCGCACCCACCCACACATTCCCCACTTATACACATCCTCCGTACACACATCTCCCACCCACCCACACTCCCGAACCTACCCACGCGCATCCTCCACTTATCCCACAACCTACACACACTCATCCACGCACACATTTTAAACCCACCCACCCCAACAACACATCCCTTAACCAAACATCCCCCATCCACACACCCCCACCCACACAAATACTTCCCCACCCACACGCACATATCCCGACCCATACACATATCCCCCACACATACATACCCACCCACAAACACATCCCCATCGACAAACTCCCACCACACACACCCTATTATCCATACATATCCCATCCACACACATCTTCCTACCCACACACAACCCCCACCCATACACTCATCTCACACACATCCCCCACTCATTTACCCATCCCTCAACCACTTAACCTACACATCCCCCACACATCCCCGCCCACCCATCAACACATACTTCTCCCATCTACCCACCCATATTCACACACCCCAACAATCCAGCCAAACACACATCCCCCACCCTCACACACATCCTTCACCCACACGCACATCCTACACCCAACCACACCTCCCCCACCCACCCACACACATCCATCCATATACACCCACAACCCACACAAACAACCCACACACATCCCCACCAACACATCCCACACCCACACACACATCTCCACACACACATATCCCCCCACATATCCCACCATCCCCCACCTACAAACATCATCACCACCCACACATACATCCTCCACCCCACCCACTTAGACATTTTCCCCCATGGACACACACATTCCCACACCCATCCCCCACACCAATTACATACGCATCCTCTAACACACACATCCCCACACACACATTCACCCACACATCCCTCACCCACCCATCCACACACACCTGCCTCACGTACACAACCCCTACCCACCAACCCCCACACGTCCAACCACCTGTTGGACAGTTCAGTTGTCTGTACTGAACCTAATAATGGAATGAGCGATCACTATCCGCTTTGTTGCACGTGGTCGAAAAGAGGTACCAAAACTCCGAAACACAAACACATAAGTATAAAATATAGAAATTATAAAATTTTTAATCAACATTGGTTTTATTTACAAGATTTGCTCAACTCATCTCTGGACTATGTTTACCAGCTTCCTGACCCAGATGATGCGCTGGAACACTGGCTGGAGACCTTTCTAAGTGTATTCGATAAGCATGTTCCATTTAAGGAAGTTCGAGTTAAACATTACACTAAGTCCCCGTGAATCACCCAGGAGGCACCCAATTATGAGAGACCGGGACAGGGCACATAAAAATAGACAATGAATGAATCACCCAAATAAACGAGAAGTAGATTGTGAGCTTTACTGAAACACGACTACAAGAGACAAATTGGACGTTGCGGCCAAAGCCTTCGTCAGCACAGGACAAACAAATACAAACCAACACAAAACTACATGAAACACACTATGACAATATTAAACTATTAAACTAATTAAAATTGAATGTACTCATCTGAATACCGTGTCCTAGCTTGGAAGGTCTGACACACGTCACACATAAAAATAGAGATCTAACCACGTACCGTAGTCTGAGAAACAAAGTTCAATATGTTCGAAAGTTATTCGAAAGGAAAAGAAAAATTATTGTAAGAACTTAATAATAGATAAAACCAACACTAAAGATCTATGGAAAGCTATTAATACCTTGACAAACAAACACAATTCATCACAATCATGTAACATGTGATCAATTCAGTAGTTTCTTTCAATCCGACATAAACCAATTGAAGGCTGCAATACTAGACTCTCCTCATGACATATCTTTATTATCATCATTTTGTGAGAACAAATTCTATAGAGACATTCCCTCTAACATACCGCTAATGATGACCCCTGAAGTATTTACTCATCTCAGTAACCTAAAAAAAAACAATAACTCATCAGGAATAGATGGAATCAGTAATCGGATCCTTCGCTATGCTGCAACGGCGATCTGCGAGTCAATAACTTTTATATATAATCAATGTCTCACCTAAGGTCACTTCCTATCAGCCTTTACAATCGCTAAAGTGTATCCTCATTTTAAAAAAATGGGTCATTAGAAGATCGTCTCATGAGTAACTATAGGCCAGTTTCCATATTATCTAAACTATCCAAACCACTAGAAAAACTCATTCAGAAAACAACATTAGAACACTTAGTTCGCCACTAACTAATAGTTGACAGTCAGTCAGGGTTTCGGCCAAAATATTCTTGCCATACGGCCCTAACAAACACGATAGAAAACTGGCATCAAAATATTAACAACAATACTCTATGTGGAGCGGTGTTTATAGACTTTAGAAAAGCATTCGATATGATAGATCATACTATTGTAATTAATAAAAAAAAAAAAACTAGAAACAATTAAAATAAGCTTTAATATAGTGACATTAATAGAATCATTTTTATTAGACAGAAAACAAGTAATATCACACAATAAATCTTTATCTCATGCCATTACCATTAATAATGGAGTTCCTCAGGGTTCTATACTTGACCCTCTGTTATTTGCCATTTAAAAAAATGACCTTCCCTTATACATTTCGTCGTCTTGCGATCTATTTGCATACGAATGCACAGTATATAAAACTCTATTGAATGTAATATGCTAGAATCATCCTTGCAACAGTAAACAAATAGTGTAGTTAATTGGAATCATGCAAATCGCATGAAATTAACATTTCTAAAACAAAATCTATGTTAATAGCAACCAGGCAAAGACTTCACAGTCTAAGCTTGCAGAGAGCTCTTCAGCTGCACATTGGTAACACACCTGTAGAAAGTGCAACCGAGCACAAGGCACTGGGTCTCATCGTTGATAAAATTCTAACATTTAACTCCCATGTTCATGCTCTCGGTTAACAAATAGCCAAACAAGTATGTAAACTTGCCAAAATGTTAAAAAGAAACATTTCCTTTACGAAAACACAAGAAAGATATTCTATACTTCACATATACAAACACATATTGATTATTGCTCCACAATCTGGGGTGGATGCTCTAAATCAATAACAAATCGCCTTTATTAACTTCAGAAAAGGGCACTGCGTTTAATTAATGGTGAAAAGCTTACCGACAATTCTAACCTACATAAACGTCTTCAGTTATTGCTACTCCACAAACGCCTACTACTTAATAAAGCTAAATTAATTCACAAAATCATATTTCAAAATGCTCCAAGCTACCTTTGGCCATTGTTTAAATATAACGCAAGACATAGCGAACGACTAAATATACTCCATATCCCTAAACCTAGGACAGACTTATAGAAAACAAGCTTAGCATACTCTGCCAAGACACCACCAATCATTATACATACATTCGCAACCTGTTCGAACTCTACGTCAGTAAAGACTACATTCCCCCATAAACAAACAAAAAACAACAAAAAAGACAATAGTAATGGTAAATTATCTCAAACGACAACTAGCCAAAAAACATTCCCATATGTATGGCACGTTACATCTTCTTTGGGTATTTATAATGCCCAACTCACTGAAAGCGGTCTATGGTCCTACATCATCAGGCACAGCTCCCCTCCTCAGTGCAGATGGGGGTACATTGGTCACCGATAAGAAAGGCATCCTTCAGAGCTGGGCAGAACATTTCAGCAACATCTTAAATGCAACTTCCTTCTTCGATGATGAAACCATCAACTGCCTTCCTCAAGTTCCCATAAATGACACACTTGATGACCTGCCAACCATAGTGGAAGTAAGCAAAGCCATCCAGCAACTCTCCAGCGGCAAGGCACCTGGTCCGGACTCCATCCCAGCAGAGATATATAAGGCAGGTAGGCCGGTCCTAACAGAGCAGCTTCACCAAGTCTTTACAATCATATTGGTGAACGAGACCATGCCACAAGATTTCAAGGACGCGTCAATAGTCCACCTTTATAAACGTAAAGGAAACCGCCAATCCTGTGACAACCACCGAGGCATCTCCTTGCTTTCAATTACAGGGGAGATACTCGCCAGAATTCTTCTCAATCTTTTGATACAGTCGCAGAGAAGGACTGTGGAAGATTATGGCAAAATATGGCTGTCCACGAAAGTTTGTCCAAGTAGTGCGGCTATTTCATGATGGCATGCAGGCAAGAGTACAGGAAAATGGTGAACTGTCTGAGCCCTTTCCTGTCACCAATGGAGTGAAACAAGGATGTGTCCTGCCACCAACACTGTTCAGCCTCATGTTTTCAGCTATGTTGACGAATGCCTTCGAGAACAACGACATTGGAATAGACATCAACTACCGCATGAATGGAAAGTTATTCAATCTCAGAAGGCTGAACGCTAAAACCAAAATTGACAGCGACACCGTCAGAGAGCTCCTGTTTGCTGATGATTGCGCTCTATACGCCAATTCAGAGGCGGACATGGAACATAATGTTTCAGCTTTCTCACATGCCTGTGCCAACTTTGGGCTCAATATCAATTTGGAGAAGACCGTAGTTATGTACCAGCCAGCTCCAGGGAATAATCACACTGTACCGAATATCAAAGTGATTGGTCATAGTCTAAGTGTTGTGGACAAATTCACCTATCTTGGCAGCACTGTGTCACAAGCTGCCACAATTGATGATAAAGTGAATGCAAGAATCTCCAAGGCCAGCGCGGCCTTTGGCAGACTGTACAAGAATGTATGGGACAGAAATGGAATAAGCCTGCAAATAAAGCTGAAAGCCTACAAAGCAGTTGTATTATCCACACTGCTATATGCTTGTGAAACCTGGACTGTTTATCAGCGACACGCTAGGAAATTAAACCACTTCCACACAGTCTGCCTAAGGAAGTTACTGAAGATTAAATGGCAAGACAAGATCCCAGACACTGAAGTCCTAGAAAGAGCGTCCATGCCCAGTATCCACACTCTACTAATGAAGAATCAGATTCGCTGGGCTGGTCACTTGACTCGCATGCCAGATCACAGGCTCCCTAAACGAATCTTTTATGGCGAGTTGCGTTGTGATAAACGCTCCCAAGGCGGCAAGAGGAAACGCTTTAAAGACACTCTGAAAGTCTCACTGAATGCTTTTGGAATTCATCATGACACCTGGGAGACTGCAGCCAGAGACCTAAATTCGTGGCGTGCATCATTACGCAAGGGTGCAGTCACTTGTGAGGCAACCAGGACTGCAAGAGCTGTGAAGAAAAGACAGAACAGAAAAACCACTGCAGAAAATCTTCCTCCAGAAACGTCAAGCATTCTTTGTCCACATTGTCAAAGAACATTTCGAGCCAAAATAGGCCTTATCAGCCATCTTAGAACTCACGGCTCCATACTTTCAACCCCACTGGATGAAATGAACGGTCATCATCATTCTTGATAAACAAACAACAACAATAATGCCCATGTTAAATACATTGCCTCAGTGAGCCATGTATTACTGATTAATTTTCATGCGTTTAACACTTATTGCTCTTTGCTGTCAAAGATTTGCCTCATAAGTGATGTTGAATGAAAGAATGTATGAGATGAAAGGAAGAGGAAGGGCAGAATGTTAGACGGGCCTGCGTGCCCAATTTTTAACCCTTTGAAAATAAAGATTGTTCTTTCGTTCGTTCGTTCTGTCCGTCCGTCCGTCCGTCCGTCCGTCCGTCCGTCCGTCCGTCTGTCTGTCTATCTGTCTGTCTGTCTGTCCGTCCGTCCGTCCGTCCGTCCGTCCGTCCGTCCGTCCGTCTGTCTGTCTGTCTGTACACACCCAGATAAAACACATACCTATGTGTGTCACATGCACCCTATACCATATTGTGCTGTGTGGGTCTGACAGCCTCAGTGTCACAGAGGTAGCCTGTAAATCGTCATTACAAGTGGTATCATTCTCATCTCTCAAGAAGGCAGGGTTGCTGGCATGCCCGTCTGTGATCGCCAGGTTCACTGCAAGAAAGACGTCTGTGTATGATCTGACAGACAGTGAACATGACATCACATTAAGTCATCTACTGCGCATGATCTGACAGACAATGAACATTGTTCATATCTACCTGGGCATCTAGGTTGACTAAGCTTAAAGTGGGTGCGAGGACATTTCTTGGGAGGTAAATTCGACCAATGTGATAATTATGACCTCACACGCAGAATACCAATTAGTCTATGCAAATGTTGCTCTAGCACCTTATAATCTATGCGCCCTAAGAGGGTCTATTACTTACTGACTTGTCTATGTGAGTGAAAAATTGTTGCCTATGTGAGTGGGAAATAGTTATCTATAAGAGTGAGAAATTGTTGTCTATGTGAGTGGGAAATAGTTGTCTATGCGAGTGAGAAATTGTTGTTTATGTGAGTGGGAAATAGTTGTCTATGTGAGTGAGAAATTGTTGTCTATGTGAATGAGAAATAGTTGTCTATGTGAGTGAGAAATAGTTGTCTATATGAGTGGGATATGGTTGTCTATGTGAGTGAGAAATAGTTGTCTACGTGTATGGTAAATAGTTGTCTATATGAGTGGGAAATGGTTGTTTATGTGAGTGAGAAATAATTGTCTACGTAGTGAGAAATAGTTGTCTATATGAGTAGGAAATAGTTGTCTATGTGAGTGAGAAATAGTTGTCTATGTGAGTGATAAATAGTTGTCTACGTGAGTGAGAAATAGTTATGTATGCGAGTGAGAAATGGTTGTCTATGTGAGTGAGAAATAGTTATCTATGTAAGTGAGAAATAGTTGTCTATGTGAGTGAGAATAGTTGTCTATGTGAGTGAGAATTGTTGTCTATGTGAGTGAGAAATAGTTGTCTATGTGAGTGAGAAATAGTTGTCTATGTGAGTGAGAAATTGTTGTCTATCTGAGTGGGAAATAGTTGTCTATATGAGTGGGATATGGTTGTCTACGTGATAGAGAAATAGATGTTTACGTGTATGGTAAATAGTTTTCTATATGAGTAGGAAATGGTTGTTTATGTGAGTGAGAAATAATTGTCTACGTAGTGAGAAATAGTTGTCTATATGAGTGGTAAATGGTTGTCTATGTGAGTGAGAAATAGTTGTATACGTGTTTGGTACATACTTGTCTATGTGAGTAGGAAATGGTTGTCTATGTGAGTGGGAAATGGTTGTCTATGTGAGTGAGAAATGGTTGTCTACGTGAGTGAGAAATAGTTGTCTATGTAAGTGGGAAATATTTGTCTCTGTAAGTGAGAAATTGTTGTCTATGTGAGTGGGAAATATTTGTCTGTGTAAGTGAGAAATTGTTGTCTATGTGATTGGGAAATATTTGTCTGTGTGAGTGAGAAATTGTTGTTTATGTGAGTAGGAAATAGTTGTCTATGTGCGTGAGAAATAGTTGTCTATGTGATTGAGAAATAGTTGTCTACGTGAGTGAGAAATAGTTGTCTATATGAGTGGGGAATGGTTGTCTATGTCAGTGAGAAATAGTTACCTATATGTATGAGAAATAGATGTCTAGTGAGTGAGAAATAGTTGTCTATGTGAGTGAGAAATACTTGTCTATGTGTATGAGAAACAGTTATCTATGTGATTGAGAAATAGTTGTCAATGTGAGTGAGAACAAGTTGTCTGTGTGAGTAAGAAATATTAATCTATGTGAGAGAGAAATAGTTTGTCTATGTGAGTGAGAAATAGTTGTCTCTGTGAATGAAAAATAGCTGCCTATATGAGGGAGAAATAGTTGTCTATGTGAGTTAGAAATAGTTGTTCATGTGTATGAGAAATAGTTGTCTAACTGACTGAGAAATAGTTGTCTATGTGTATGAGAAATAGCAATCTATGTACTTGAGAAATAGTTGCCTATACGAGTGAGAAATAGATGTCTATGTGGGTGAGTGTGAAATAGTTGTCTATGCGAGTCAGAAATAGTTGTCTATGTGAGTGCGAAATAGTTGTCTATGCAAGTGAGAAATAGTTGTCTATGTGAGTGAGAAATAGTTGTTTATGCGAATATATTGATAAATATCTGTCTATGTGAGTGAGAAACAGTTGTCTGTCAGAGTGAGAAATCCACCTCTTCACAGTCTAGTGATAGGAGACAGAATGATCAAGTACATCACGTTTTTACAGACAGACAGACAGACAGACAGACAGACAGACAGACAGACAAACAATAAGACAGACACACACAGACAATCAGACAAACACACAATCAGACAAACACACAATCAGACAGACCGACAGACCAACAGCTGGATTCAGTGTACGGATGCACGGTCCTGCTGATGACATCGTGAACAGGGTACATACTCTCCGTGTGTACAATGACAAGTCAAGGACCCCTGTACACGTCCTTTAGTTAGTTAGTAAATCGACAGATCATCCTCACTACACATCGAACTTTTCAGTCCATAAGTGCTCGGATCCCTTCCTCAGCAAATTCCGCAGCGTGTAGCGGCTAACGACACCAGTTCTGTGTTGGTTTATCAATCATCTTTGGCTTCCTGCGAAGTGTTCTTGTTTGGCCACCCCTCTTTTGATTTGCTGTTCTCGCAGTCTGACTATGGTATGGTTGTAGATTCGCAGTCACCACTTGGTTCTCGCACAAGCCTTACTTCTCGTAGAGCATTCAGAATGTCAGCCTGGTCCACCGCTCGTCCGCCCTCCACCTTAGCCTTACCTGCGTGCTTGTCAGCCTGCTCATTTGCTTGTACTCCCGCATGCCCTGGCACGAAGATGAAACTAATCTTTGTCAGCCGAGACCGCTCCAGAGACAGCAACCACATTCTTCGGATCCACCCCATCTCTATCCTCTTGAGTATTGAGTCGCTAAGGAAACATGCCCTATTAAATGTCTGTGTCTCTAGCCATGTTATTGCTTTACTTACTGCCATGACTTTCACAGTCAGGCTACTTGTGGTCTCAACAAACGCACCAGAGTCTTCCTTCACAATTCTCACTCCGGCCCGCGCCGTGAAGGCCCATGAACTTCTCACATGTCGGACGACCGAACTATCTGTGTAGATGACAGCATCACCGTCTAACGAATTCTCGAAAATCAACGCTTGTATTTCAGCCTCCACAGCAGCCGGATTTTCTTGTCTGCACTTGTACCCACTCCTCGCCAGGTTCTAAGTCCTCAAGTGAACACACCTGTTGAAGAATGCCTTCGGCTTGACCCATCCACGACCGTCCTCTTTTTAACCTGCTGCCCTTCACCTTCCTAATTTCACTATGCAGTGGATGTTGTGTGTTTGCGTTAACTCTGAGGTAGGCCCGTGTTCTGCAAATTTGTAGTCTGTCTTCAATGGTTGGAACATCAAGGAGGTAGCGCATCGCCCTGCATGATGTATCTCTTGCACATCCAAGAATAATGCGCATAGCTTCGTTCTGTATCCTTTCCATCCTTTCTATCTGCTTACGGCTGAGAGTCAGGATTGCCATCGCATACTCAAAAAACAGACATGACCAGCCCTTCATATAGGAGGCATAGATGGCGCTGCTCACAGTTTGCTGCCGCCATCATCCGCATCGCAGCCAGACCACGCTTGGCCTTTGTTATCACCTGGTCTATGTGCTCATTATAAGCAAGGCTTCGATCAAACCGTATCCCCAGGTAATTCATTGCCTGCGTTCTTTCCACCGTCTCTGAACACAGCTTTGCAGTTGGTGTTGGAGTGTTGACAATATGATTATTCAACGAGAACCATGTCACTGTTGCCTTTGTTGGGTTGACCATTGCCCCAGCTTTAGCGCACCAAGTACTTATGTGATTGAGTTCGGTTTGCAGTTCCACAGCAACCTGATCTCTATTCTTACCCTGACGATACACTAAAACATCGTCGGCATATGACAATGTTCTCAGCGGTCCAGTGATCTGCTCGCTGGTGATTCTCACAGTGTAGGCGTTGAACAGCACTGGAGATAATAGTGATCGCTGTGGTAGGCCAGGATATATTGTTGTTAGCTCCGAAGTCCAACTGCCACATCTAAAAACTACTTTACGTTGGAAGAGGGCTGCAGCGATCCAACTAAGGAGGAACGGACTTATCTTGAGTTCAAGAAGCAAAAGCATTAGAAAATCAAATGGTACTCTGTTGTTCGCGCCCTCAAGATCAATCGCTGCAGCAAATATTTCAATGCCTGAGTGGAAACCTTCATAAACATCATGGGCAAAAACTGCTGCATTGGTCCAGGTTTCTCTTTTGGGACGGTACCCTCCCAGGGTAGGTGGGAAAACACCTTGCTTCTCTAACTGGCTTGATATTTTTCTGGCAATTAACTTCTCCAGCAGCTTGCCTATTGTATTCTGCATGGTTATTACTCTATATCCCTGAATTTTTGTGTGGTTTTTGCCAGGCTTCAGCAAGGGAATCAGATAGCTGTGTAACCACTCCTCCTCTTGATGCTAGCACTCCCTATTCTGTTGTTGTACATGTCAGCTAGTTTCTCTAGCTTGTTTTCGGTACACCTATTGATTTCTAAGTCCAAGCAGGGACCAGGATGGGCAACTTTGTTCTTCTTGGCGTTCCGCCATTTCCTTACAGCACTACGCTTATCCATCCAGGCCTTCTCCACCTCAGAATTCCACCAAGGTGGCTGTCACAGCTGTTTTTCCTGCCCTGAATCTTTCTGCGCTTGTCGCGCCTTATTTTACTCACCACATCTTTCCCTGTACTGTCATACTGGAAAATCGTAACCGTTGACTTGTGCTGCCTGGTTCTGCCTTTCTCCACCAATATGCTGTAAGGGTGGTGGTCGCTGCCGTGGTACCCTAGGACACCCCATCTACACACTGTAGTGGGTGAAGGAGAAACCAGCGCCAGATCAATAGCACTGTCCTCATCACCTGGGCGGCTAGCTGTCCTGGTGACACAGCCACTGTTGATACAAATCAGGTCGATGGTTTCAAGTGCAGTCTCGAGCACCTCCCCCTGTGTGTTGGAGGAAATGTTTTCCCATGATCTGCCTTTAGCGCTGAAATCGCCACAGAAAATGACATGTTTTTCATGACCTAATATGTCACTTAAGCACTGCCACTTCTGGGAATCTACACATGCGTTATGGGCATAAACATTAACTAACACGAATGGTAGACTGGATTGAACTCTGACCGCCTGTATTTGTATGTCGTCATTGTCCCAGCTGGACATATCTAGCTCTGAAGTAACCATACTGTCGCGAATGAGAATCGCCATTCCCAGATGTCGGCTGTTGTAGAAACATTTGAAGTCGGCCATTTTGAGTAGCTGATCACCCAGTCTCGTTTTCTGGAGTGCTACAATGTCGTTCCTGTAAACCAGATTTTCGAGAACAGGGCCCCGTTGTTTTATGGTGGCGCAGTTCCAATATAGAATGCGAGTATACCTGAGGCCTAGACGGTCACACTTAAGTCTAAAACGCCTTACCCCTCCACGCTTGCGTCGCTTGCACCATGTTGGCCCCGTCGTCTTGTTTTGTTGACTGCCTTCCTCAAGGAACACACAAATTGTTCCGCCATGTTGAAAAAACCGAACACGACACGACAGAACCACATACGCTGCGAAAAATTCACACAAGGATTGCTTCGCTCAATGCACGAAACTCTGTAGCATCGACGCAGATCTTGAGAAGAATATCCTGTTTTTACATCCTGGCACACAAATTACACTGAGGAGACGAAAATATCCATTTCCTACACGAAAAGGTAGCGGTCAGAAAAACAACACAGCCGTCCTTCCTGTACACCTCCTGAGGTGTGCTAGGTATATAATGCTAGCCGTAGATATTTATACACAAGCCACACTGGACGGGTGTTGTAAACAACATCATCCCAGAGCCCTTACACCCCACGACAGTTCCTAGTGCCTGTTAATGGCTGGGTCAACCAGAAAGACCAGCTTCATCTTACATAATCTGCCTTGATGTGGATTTTGGATAAATACGTCTGTCAGGTCTATCAAACTGGTAGGGAGTTTACGTGATCCCAGAAACATGCTCAAGAATCATGGAGGAAATTGGAGGAAAGATGCTAGTCACAGGCGCTGGTACGCCAATAACCCATCGCCATGACGTCTAACGGCGTAAATGAAAGACAACAACGATATGGATTTGAACACACGACTACCAAGCCGGTAAGCAAGCATGGTGGTCATTGCACTATTGAAGCGCGCGCTCTCTCTCTCTCTCTCCCTCTCTCTCTTTCTCTCTCTCTCTCTCTCTCTCTCTCTCTCTCTCTCTCTCTCTCTCTCTCTCTCTCTCTCCATGGTTACTCTAGGAAAAAAGGATTTGACCATTTTTCATGAAGACAACCAGTGTGTGGCAGCTGAGTTAATCAGGGTAACAACTCTAATTACCTTAAGGTATGTCACATATTTAACACTTACCAAACTGACACCCAGGACCAAAGTAACCCGACGCACATGGGACACCAGAAGGACAGCTTCCCGTCACAGGGTCACAGATGTCATTATAACAATGACATTGTAACTCACATCTTTGCCCAAACCATCCACTGTTACAACCTACAGACACCACAGGAACAACCGATACATACCATACCAACATTTCTCAACCATAATAATACACAACATCCTTAATAATGTTGGTAATGAAACGTAATCACAACACTGCAATTATTCATGGAATCATAATTAGCTACTTGAATAACACTGTCAGATCACCATGTTATTGCACGTTTCTGAGAAGTTGACCTTGCAGCAGTAGCTAGCTATATTGTTACAGAATTTTCCTAAGCATTGAAGAAACGCTAATTCAAAATAGATTCTATCTATCTCATATCCTTGTCTCCCGTGAAAGTGTAATAAGTATAGTTAGGTTCTCAAGTCTCTCTATAAACACAAGTTATGTCCTAAAGTCTCTCCATGAACGATAGTTATGTCTTAAAGTCTCTCCATGAAATAGAAGTATGTCCTGAAGTCTCTCCAAGCAAATAATAGTTTTTTACCTGAATGTTCTCCACACAAACCATAGGTCTGTCCTATAGTTTCTCCACAAACCATAGTTTTTTCCTGAAGTTTCTCCACAAACCATAGTTCTGTCCTAAAATTTCTCCACAAACAATAATTATGTCATGAAGGTTCTCCACAAACCATAGTTCTGTCCTGAAGTTTCTCCACAAACCATAGTTCTGTCCTGATGTTTCTCCACAAACAATAGTTCTGTCCTGATGTTTCTCCACAAACCATAGTTCTGTCCTGAAGTTTCTCCACAAACCATAGTTCTGTCCTGAAGTTTCTCCACAAACCACAGTTCTGTCCTGAAGTTTCTCCACAAACCATAGTTCTGTCCTGATGTTTCTCCACAAAACATAATTATGTCGTGATGTTTCTCCACAAACCATAGTTCTGTCCTGATGTTTCTCCACAAACCATAGTTCTGTCCTGATGTTTCTCACAAACCATAGTTCTGCCCTGAAGTCTCTCCATGAGTTGAGCTGAACTAAGTCAAGAATCAACATCAGTGCACTCGGAGCATTCCCACAAGTGCCCATTCCTCATCTTCAGCAGCCAGCGAAGAGAGTTCCAATACTAATGGTGTCCGTTGCAATCTGATTAAGTCACCCAAACTGTTCAAGAAACCTGATACGGTGGAGAAAATAGCACGAGGCAAGACCAACATCAGAAGACACCCGACATACAAGTTGAGCAGCGTGGAAGCCGCCAAGACCTTAAAGAAGACGAGAGGAGAGAACCTGTCTGCGACCTGCATCAAAGAACCAGAACCTACAGTAACTTAAGATGAAGCTACCACTAGGAAGACCGACCACAACCCACCACAAATAAGAGCCAAGACTATTGAGAAGCAGAGAGAGGAGAAAGACACCAGAGTCGGAAACACAAACCTACAGACGATCAGGTTGGTTATCAAGCGTGTCCAAGTGGAGCTCACAGATGACCAGATCATGAAGCAGCTACAACAAGAGAATCTCCACATCTGAATTGTGAACGCGGAGCGGCTTCTGGCGTACTCCAAGATCCTTACTACTCTAGAGGTTGTAACAACAGAGGGGGGTGAGATGCCGATCCAAGTGTTGATGAACAAGAAAGCTCAACAGCCAGAACGAGTCATCCCGAGAATCACACAATGCTCAAGGTGCTCAAGGTGTCGAGGGCCGGCCACAGCAGAACAACATGCCGCATAAAGACAGAGATCTGCCGAATGTCCGCTGGCCAAACAGCACAAGGACTTCCGAATGCCCGACGACAACATAAAGAGTGCCAGTTGCCTTGGCAAACACGGAGCAAGATACCTGGGCTGTCCGTACCTCCAAGGGCACAGAGACGCCATAATGGCCGCCATAATCACAAACACTCCGTTCAAGGAAGCAATGCGGAGGTGCGAGACAGCAACAGGAATCTCACAAGCTGAAAAATCCCAGCTACAAGGCCAGACTGACGAGCTGAAGAAACAAGTCAAGCTACTCCTGACACTGACACCAATCGAAAAACCCCAAGAACAAGACACCGGCATAAATACAAAACTTCTGGACGACATGAAAGAAATTCAGCGCTGCATACAACAAGAGGTGGCACGCATGGCACAGATGAAAACGGACAATGAAGACAGTCTAGAAGCCATCAAAACAGAAAGAGAAACAGAAATACTAAAAGCCGAACGGGAGTTAATCCGAAACAAAGACCACAACTGAAACCAGCATCCCTTTCTCCTTGACGAATAAAGTCAGTAAAAGACCAGTCTTCTTCAGCGATAGAAACTACAAAGAAGAAAACTCCGAGATACCCAACACATCGCTAGATCGGCTGCTGAAATAGGACACGAAAGTAAATAAACCAAACAATGAGTCCTTATAAGGACTGCATCATATCAAAACAGATTAGCCAGAAGCCAACACTGAACAAAGAAACCGCCAGAGGAGGCGGACACAAAGGAGATCTCGCCGGCCAAACCCCCAGCCCACGTCACAGGCATAAACGCTTCACAATCGAAAAGCCAGCTAACACTGGCGCAGATAACTTAACAAACTTATCCCACACCATGAACCACAACAAATATAACCAAAGCAACAGAGGCTGGCTGAAAGCTGGTGGAAATTTTTTTTTTTTTTTTTTTTTACAACTGGAACTAGAATTGGAAATCTGATTATATGTCCGTCTTGCTTTACCTTTGAGTAACGACCGTCGACCAGATACTCTGACCACCCTTTGCTGATGCATTCTTTCTAGACCATGCTAGTCTATCTGTTCTTCTGCATTATTCAGGCGCTCCCAGAGGGCCTTCACCACATCTGCCTTATCATGCATCAATTCACCTTTTAATAATGCGGCACCAGCAAATCAGTTCACCTGTTCATTTCCAACCACACCAGTGTCCTGGAGAAAAGATCCAGCGAATGCTCACAACCCACGACCTCGAATCGATACAAGGCATTCTGAATGAATCAAGCCAGTCTTCACATTTGTCAGCATGCTTTGAGAATAAGTTACAATCACAACATGTGTATACAGTTTGTACTCCAGCCAGTGGAAAGCTGTAGTAACCGCCTCCATCTCCCTTCTCAGACTTGAGGTTGTGGTGTCATATGCCAAGCTCTCCTTTACCAGGCATTGGTCAGTTTCATTTGCTACGAATCCCCAGGCATTTTATTTTGCCTCTTAATACAGAATGATCGGTATAGATAATCACATCGCCACTCCCTACACTGATGGCAAAATGTGATTATAACCCCACACAAGTCTGAATTTCTATTTGGCAGTCTGACCCATTCCTTGCCTCTGCCAATCTTCTCAAGCGTGCGCACCTCTCTGACAATATCTTCTACCTAAGCTATCCATGATCTTCCTCTTAGTAGCCTGTAGCCCTTGACTGCATCCAGGGAATCATGCAGGAGGTGTTCCTGGTCCGCAACTACCTTGAGGTATGACCTTGCCTGCAACACCTTGTTTCTGTCTGCAATCGTCGGCAACGTCAGGATGTATTACATGTACACTATTGTGGTGTCCCTTGCACATCCGAGAATCACCCACATGGCTTCATTGCGTACGCGCTCTAGTTTCACTAGCTGACTCTTTGAGACATTGAGCATTCTCAATCCATACTCTACCACTGAAATGATCAAGTGCTGAAATAGTTTAAATAGCATTTTCTTCTCCATGTCCCTTGCTGCCATACTCTTCTGTGCATTGAGTCCCTTGTGACATTTTGTAACCACCACTTCAACATGATCCCTAAAGATCAGGCTTCTATTATAAGTGATACCCACGTACTTCAGATTACTTTCTCTATTCACATATTTACCATTTATTGTGAGGCTTGGGAGGTCAGATTTTACAATCCTATTGTCCAGAGATCACCACAAGACAGACGTCTTTTCTGGGTTAGTGACAGCATTCATCTTGGTATACCAATCCAACTCTCTGTCCATTGTCGCCTGCAGCTCCGGAGCGGTTTGATTTCTGTCGCTTCCCTGCCTGTATGCACGAACATCATCTGCAAATGTTAGTATCTTTCCAGCCCCTAGTGCTTTGAAGCTTACAATCTTGCTCGTATAGACATAAAAAAACTCAGGTGAAATTGCTGACCCCTCATCGCTCACGTTGTCGTCCGTTGCGTTCGTCGTCATTCGCAACTGCGAGCGCTAACAAGACAAGTCACCTGAACAAGTCAAGACGCCGGGGGAAAATGGCACGTGGCAAGAACACCAAAAGACACGCGGTATCCAAGATGTGCAGCTTGGGAGCCGACAAAGCCGTAAAGAAAACGGGCGAAGAGAACTTTCAAGTGAGCTGCAACAAAGAACCTGAAACTACAGTTACTACTGAAGCCACCACGAGGAAGATAGACGATAACCCACCAGCACAGATGAGAAGGAGAAGAAAGACACCAGAGTCGGAAATACCGACTCAAAAACAGTCAGATGGGTTGTCAAGCGTATTCAAGTGGAGCTGTCAGACGAACAAATCACGAAGCAGCTACAAGAAGAGAATCTCAGCATCCGAATCTTGAAGGCGGAACGGATCCTGACGTACTCAAAGATACCTAACACGCTGGCGGTGGTGACGACTGAAGGCAACGAGATACCACGCCAGGTATCGATAGACAAGAAAATACAACAACCTGAAGGATTCATACCAAGAATCACTTAATGTTCCAGATGCCAGAGGGCCGGTCACAGCAGAGCAACATGTCGCAGTAAGACGGAAATCCGCCGTTACTGCACCGATCACCAGGCCATCAAGGAGTGTCCGTTGGCCAAGCTGGACACAGACTTCTAAGCACCCAACAACAAGAGAAAGTGCGCCAACTGCCTCGGCAGGCATGGAGCAAGATACTTGGGCTGTCCGTACCTTCAAAGACACAGAGACGTGTTAAAGATCGCCATTACAACAAAGATACCATTCAAGGAAGCAACGCGGAGGGGCGAGACGGCCACGTGTATCTCACAAACTGAAAGAGACCAACTACAAAACCAGATAAATGAGCTGAAGTAGCAAGTCAAGGCACTGCTGACGCCGACACCGACCAGCTACAACGAAACACTGCTTGCTGAAATAAAAGAGATCCAGCAAAAAATCAAACAAGAGGTGGAGCACATGGTGCAGACGACAAAGAAGAATGAAGAGATTATACGAGACATCAACGCGTAGAGAAACATGCTAAAAAGGGAGCTAACCCAACACACACCAGCCGAAGCCAAGGGAAAGATCACAGAAAAGCCGCAAGATGAAACCCAACAAAAGACCGAGCCGGAACCGCAAGCTAAGGCCAGCAGTCCAACAACAACACCCAAGAAATCCAAGAGGAAACCGATATACCACCAGACCTCTGGATAAGTCATAGGGGAGGAGAGTGACGGCGGCATAGGGTACCCACTTCCACTTACCCTGGAGGAGTTACGAGAAACGGCAAGACTGGAGGAACTCAGGATAGCAGAATACCAAAGACAAACGGAACGCAAAAGACTCGAAGTGGAAAACAGACGCAAGAAATTCGAAAGGGAGAGGGAAGAGACAATGCGCATAGAAGAAAAGTAAAACATCGAAAAGTTCTACAGACAATACACTAAAAAGGAAGCAAACAGACCAGATAAAAAGTCGTTATAAGGACTGCAACCAGCCGAGCCAGGAGCCTACACCAACAAAGGAAACCACAAGAGGAGACGGGAACAAAGGACAGCCGCCGACCAATCTCCCAGCTGTCAGACACAAACGCTTACATAACCAGTCCGGATCAGGGCCAACTCGTAAGAGCGCATAAGACAAGAATCAGGGTGAATAAACCCACAAAACCACGGACCTCAACAATAACTACAACTGAAAGAAGCAGGTTGAACGAAGCCGAATTTGGAATTTGTGTTTTTAAAGCAAGCATTCTGACCCCTGTGGTATCCAAGGGCTATGATGCACGGTTCAGAGGTCCATGTACCCAGCCGGAGAACCACTCTACACGAATACAGGACAGCGGCAATCCAATTCACCAACCAAGGACAGACTCTCTTCTCTATAAGAGCATACATCAAAATACCATATCTGACTCTGTTGTACGCGTCCTCAATATCGAGTGCTGCCACCGCCGTCTTTTGTCTGTTTGGAACCCTTCATAAACATCATAGGCGAAAGTGGCTGCATTTGACCAAGTATCTTTCTTCCTCTGGCTGATAACTTCCCAAACCTTCAGGGAGGAAGTTTTCAATTTCTAAATATTCCTGAAGCTTATCAGCAACGATCTTCTGTAACAGTAGTTGGGTAATTAGTGTTAGGTGGGAAAAGACTACAGCACGATTGAGCATCGAGATGGAATGAGAGGAGGGATGCTCAAGTCGTGACGTAGTTCGTTGTTAGGTTTTAGTTTACATCGAGAGACAGAACTGGGAGGACGCCATATTAGGTCCAGGTGTCATCAAGAAGAAATAAACTATTTATAAAGAACCAATTGAGTCAGTTCGTCTTCTCTGAGTTCGCATTGTTACAAAGGCGAAATGTTGCCAAAGAACCAGGATGCTTAGTTGGAGATTGTCGCGGCGGGAGTCACAAACCACTATTTACGTCGACAATTAGAAGAAACTCGAAGAGCCAGCTTCAAAATGTAAAAAGTCCTTGTTCTGCTCAAACCAATGGTCCGGAGAAAGAGGTATTTCAGCACGATTCTACACGCAAGTTGAACGTAAACTAAAGAAGTTAAGAAAGATGGCCAATATTGTTTGCGAGAATTACAGCAGCCAAAAGCCCGGCTAGGGGTGGTTGACTGTAATTACTTATTAAGATCTTCGCTGTACGGACCTGCTGTCAAAATTTTCAGCTGTACAGGCGGTACTTGTCAAGAAAAGCATGAAAACCAGTTTGCTATAACGGAGTGCGGTGCCTGCGAGTGTCATCATCCTGCTGAAAGTCGATCCAGTTTGGTCGTAGTGTCGAACGAACAAGAATTCTGCTGAAGATCGATTCCGGGTCATCATGCTACTGAAGGTCAATCCAGTCTGAGCATTGTTTCAGGTGAGCAAGAAGTTTCTAATAACTTTATCAAGTTGAATACTCGCCTCCAACCAAAATTTCAGAGGTTACTCAAAAGAAACAAAAACTTTAGGACTTACGTGACTACAATTCAAAATTTTTACATGTTGAGTTCGGACAACTTATGTCATCAAAACAAAATAATGGAAAAGACCATTAACAATCAGGACAGCAGCTAAGTGGCTCATTCTTTCATTGATTGGCCCATGTTTTGTTTGACGCAGTCAGACTATCTCTAGGCCGCTAGCTGATCCTTTTGGGCTCTGTTACCTCTGAGTCCTTCTCAAAACGTCGATGATGTAACCCACCCGGGGCGAAGTCAGAAGCCAGAAATCTGGTAGGGACCCTACCAGGGGTTGAAGATATGGAGGCATCCTAAGAAGAGTAGCTACCTGAAGAAACGGGATTCCTTGGAAGAAGAGACTGCCTGAACTGCGCGATTGATTTCAGCTAACGCAGACTCCTAGCGTGTGAATTCTACTTGACAGCGAACATAGAGGAATACGGGAATACGTTTTTTTTTGGCTCGAGAACAGAGAATAGCAGAGAATAGGGTAACCAGTAAACCTATTAACCAGGTGAACTTGCTGTAGAAGGTAATATTTCTTGTGTTAGTTGATTATAAATGTAAAATTATTTGAAATTGTGATTGTTTGGTCTATACAATAATATTTCAGTATGACAGAACAGGATTCATTGGCAACAACAGGCAGACCCAACACAGCACAGTAGAGAAACATACGAGTTTTTTTTTCAGGTACCAAGAAATATACAGAAGAAGAAGTTAATATGAATTACCTACATGTAGAGTTACAACGTATCAGTACATGGTTGGGAGAATTAAAAGAGGCAGTTAATGAGGTAGAAAATTTTGTAGAAACGTTGAAGGACAGAACGACTAGACAAGACCCTTATAGATTTATGGTAAACTGTAATGGAGTAGGAAAGAATAACAGGAGACAGCCATTGCTTAATAAAGACAGAAGACAATATGGTTATGACGAACCAAGGCCTGATGTATATAGAGTAAAAGACGGTGAGAACAGACGTAATAGTGAAAGGTCGGACTGGTATAGTTGTTATAAATACAAAAATGGGCGTGAGAGAAACCTTTCAAAGAAATCATGGGGCTGGCCCTCTCACAGTGCAACCGCTAGAAAAAGACGTAACGACTGGTTTGAAAAGAGACAAAGACAATATTTGAAGTCAGGATCGAAGGACAGAGTAGAACACAAAAATAAGAATTCAACGACTCCTAAAGTACTTGCCGATATTAGGATTGAACAGGAAAAGAAGACGACGGTATTAGTAAAGAAAATAAACCGAGAGACACAGACGCAGGCAGGTAATACGATAGAAAATAGTACGCAGACTCAAGTAGATACAGTAGAGAAAAAGGTCCAGGTACAACCAGCCAGCAAGATAACAAAGGGAAGTCAAACTGACTTAATAGAAACTCAGTCAAAACCAACTCACTTGACTAAGGGAGACAAGGTTGAAGTTAAGAAAGATAGACAGACGAGAACCAAGGACGAAAAGAAGCCAAAGAGGAAAAGTATTGAAGAAAGAAATAATAGTATGATAGTTAATAGAGGTACTGACATGTCAAGTCCCTCAGGTATAGACATGAAACTAATCCCCAAATGGTGTAGGAATATTAGCTGTCAGAGTTCAGGTTACGGCGAAGATATTCCTACCGCCGCATATTATAATGATGCTGAAACAGATATAAATACTGATGATTCGGAGAATGAGAGAATTGCACTACGAACAGATCCTGAATCGAAGCGTGATGTTCCCTCATACGGTGTAGTTGCTGGTAGACAGACGGACAGAGTTTTGGTTGGTGACTCTTTGGAACTAGATACCAGTTTTTATGACAGGAAAGTAGGGAAGGCTAAGAGACGAATACCAAGAAAGAGAAAGAAAGTCAGACGTTCTAAAGCCGATTATGGGAATAGGGTCGACGTGTCTGCGGTAAATTATTATGAGTCTGATGAAGGAACTATTATCAGTGTGTCATCTGAAGACGAGATGGGGAAGTGCAAACGTTACGTAAGATATACAGGAAACAGTGAGCAGACCGACGCAAATAAAGGAAAGAAATCATTTAAGAAGAAGAATAATAGTAGACAGATAGCGGGAATTTACTCAACGACAGAAAGTGACTTAAGAAAAATAGAGGACCTTATGACCTTAAGACCTGAGTACTTTAACAGGTTAACAACAGAAGATGAGAGTTCAATCCGGTCTACCATTCGTGTTGGTTAATGTTTATGCCCGTAACGCGAGCGTGGATTCCCAGACATGGCAGTGCTTAAGTGACAAATTAGGCCACGAGAGAAATGTTAATTTCTGTGGCGATTTCAACCGAAAAAGTTCCTCCAACACACAGGGGGAGGAGCTCGAGACTGCACTTGAAACCATGGACCTAGTTTACATTAACAGTGTCTGTGTCACCAGGACAGCAAATCGTCCAGGTGAAGAGGACAGTGTTATTGATCTGGCGATGGTTTCTTCTTCACTCACTACAGTGTGTAGATGGGGTGTCCTGTGGTACCACGGCAGCGACCACCACCATTGCAGCTTATTGCGATCACAGGTATCACATTGCGATCACTGGTATCACAGATATCACAAAGGCAGAAACATGCAGCACAAGTCAACGGTCAACATTTTCAAGTATGAAAGTACAGGGTAAGATGTGTAAGAAATGCACAGGGTAAGAAATGCACACTAAAGTAAAAAAAAAAAAACTGGTTAAGGTGGTTAACTGTGAAAAATGGGCAGAGGTATGTCAAAGCGTAAGCACAGACAAGCCATTGAAATTTTTCTGGTGACTACATAAAAGCATGTGTGGGTTAGTCAAGAATAAGAGTATTCCTGACTTCCAAGGTGCTGACCTCATCTGGCAGAAGACTGACGAGAACAAGGGCAGAGCAACCAGGCAGACTTGAGAGGTCAAAATCTTGCCAAGTAAGTTACCTTGAATAGGTGCAAGGCCCAGAACATTTTGGATGAAGACACAGTGACATTGAAACAGATCAAGGCTGTTCTTTGACGATAAAAAACAGCGCTCCAGGGTCAGATGGCATAAGATATGACGACATCAATATGTGTACCGACATCGAGATAGAGAAACTAGTAGACGTGTACACAACCGTATAGGGAGTGCTAGCATCAAGGAGGAGTGGTTACACAGCTATCTGATTCCTTTGCCGAAACCTGACAAAGACCACACACAAAATTCAGGGATATCGAGTAATAACCATGCAGAATAGGCAAGCTGCTGGAGAAGTTAATTGCCTGAAAAATATCAAGCCATTTAGAGAGGCAAGGTGTTTTCCCACCCAACCTGGGAGGTACCATCGAAAAAGAGAAACCTGAACCAGTGCAGCAGTTTTTGCCCATAATTTCTATGAAGGTTTCCACTCAGGCAATGAAACATTTGCTGCAGTAATTGATCCTGAGGACGCATACAACAGAGCACCAGTGGAGTTTTTAAAACATCTTCTTGAACTCAAGATAAGTCCTTTTCTCCTTAGTTGGATCGCTGCCGCCTCTTCCAACGGAAAGTAGTTTTTAGATGTGGCCGTTGGACTTCGGAACCAACAACAATATATCCTGGCCTACCACAGGGATCACCATTATCTCCGGTGCTGTTCACTGTGAGAATCACCATCGAGCAAATCATGGGACAGGAAGGACATTGTCTTATGCAGACGATGTTTTTTAGTGTATCGTCAGGGTAAGGATAGAGATAAGGTTGCTGTGGATCTACAAACTGAAATCAATCGCATAAGTACTTGGTGTATTGAAGCCCGGAGCAATGGTCAACCCAACAAAGTCAATAGTGACATGATTCTCTTTGAATAACCATATTGTCAACATCCCAACGCCAACCATAAATATGGGTTCAGAGACGGTGGGAAAGACACAGGCAATGAATTACCTGGGGATACGATTTCATCGAAGCCTAGTTTATACTGAGCATGTAGACCAGGTGATAACAAAGGCCAAGCGGGGTTTGGCTGCGATGCGGGTGATGGCGGCGGTAAACTGTGAGCAGCGGCGTCATCTATGTCTTCTTTACGAGGGGCTGGTCATGTCTGTTTTTGAGTATGCGATGGCGATCCTGACTCTCAGCCATAAGCAGATAGAAAGGATGGACAGGATACAGAACGAAGCTATGCGTATCATTCTTGAATGTACAAGAGATACAGCATGCACGGCGATGAGCTACCTTCTTGATTTTCCAACCATGAGGGACAGAATACAAATTTGCCAAGCACGTGCCTATATCAGTGTCAACGCAAACACACACCATCCACTGCATAACGTGATTAAGAAGGTAAAGGGCAGCAGGTACGAGAAGTAAGTCGTTTACGAGAACCAAGCGATCACTGGGAATCTACCCCATGGTCAGGCTGCGAGAACAGCAAGTTAAAATAGGTGTGGCCAAACAAGAACACTACGCTGGAATCCTAACAAGAGTAATAAACCAACACAGAACTGCTATCGTGAGCCGCTTCACGCTGCGGGATTTTTTGAGGAGGGCTTCCGAGCACTTATTGACTTAATGGTTCGATGTGCAATGAGGATGATCTGTCGACTTCGTAACTAGCTAACTAACTAATGCAATGAAAATGAAAGTCAGCAATTACAAGCATGTGAGCAAGGAGGATAATTATGTAACTACATTGTTATAAGCAAGGAGAATAATTATGTAACTACATTGTTATAAGCAATGAGAATAATTATGTAACTACATTGTTATAAGCAAGGAGAATAATTATGTAACTACATTGTTATAAGCAAGGAGAATAATTATGTAACTACATTGTTATAAGCAAGGAGAATAATTATGTAACTACATTGTTATAAGCAAGGAGAATAATTATGTAACTACATTGTTATAAGCAAGGAGAATAATTATGTAACTACATTGTTATAAGCAAGGAGAATAATTCTGTAACTACATTGTTATAAGCAAGGAGAATAATTATGTAACTACATTGTTATAAGCAAGGAGAATAATTCTGTAACTACATTGTTATAAGCAAGGAGAATAATTCTGTAACTACATTGTTATAAGCAAGGAGAATAATTCTGTAACTACATTGTTATAAGCAAGGAGAATAATTCTGTAACTACACTGTTACACTCCTGGCAATGGGCTCGAGTCAGTTATCAACGAAATACCTGAAACCTGGTAAGGAATAATAACCAGCCTTGCTCTTATCCCAGCCAATATATTTTGTGATATCCTGAATTATGACCACAGATGTGAAGCTCCAGTACTGGTCTAGCACCTCCCCCCCTACAACCCTCAAACTGGTTTTTTAGCTTGGAAAGTGGGCAGAGAGCACTAAAGTATATTCCCATGGAGATGGTGCTTTGATATATTGGGTCAGGAGGAAACTCTTCTACACGAACCTCACTACAATAGATAAAAGTGCTTTTCATGGCTCTAAAGACCTACATGTCAATGGATCAGACTTTTACAACTCAAGTTTTGCAGAGGATTCACAATCAACAAGCAACAAAAGCTGCAGAGTAACATTCAACCAACCACACTCTTGTGTTACCTTGGGCTGTTGCTGTTGGACACAGAACTATCACGAGTAGAAAGTTGAACACCAAACACAGCAGTGAAGACATCAGCAATGTGGTTTACTTCACACGTTCAGCTCTGTAATACTGACACAACGACAGAACAACGCTCGGGTAATTCCACAGCAGTTCCTGTTG
Organism: Cepaea hortensis; assembly: GCA_963921405.1. Taxonomy (NCBI): domain Eukaryota; kingdom Metazoa; phylum Mollusca; class Gastropoda; order Stylommatophora; family Helicidae; genus Cepaea; species Cepaea hortensis. The sequence continues at coordinate 63,983,774 of OY992879.1, forward strand.
TAGAGTTGTAGCAGACACAATGTATATGACTTGAAGGCTAGTTGCTTTCTTTGCTGCTTCTTTGTCCCCTACATGAAAGTCAGTTCAGCGACCTGAGAATATCCACACAATTATGAACATAGATATGTACCAGTTATATCGGGCATTAAGGAAATCTCCTAGTGTTAGAGCTATCCAGGTAGCTATCAGAAACACGCATACAAGTGATTTTGTTCTGTCAAAATAATTCACAGAAATAATGAGACATGTAAAATACGTTAATGGTTTGGTTCTACATAGCACAAAAGACCAATGTTGTCTGCCTGCAACAATACAACAATGGGAGAGCAATATACGAATTACAGGGAGTCATGGTAGCATTAGCTCGTTGACCAGCTGACCGGTGACCATTTTTCTGAATCCCCAACAACGCAGGTATTTCTTTACAACTGACCTGGGCTCACAGGGTGACCCAGCCTAAAATGGGCAGCAGGAGATGGTCTGGGAAGTAAATCCGGCCAGCATGATACTGACAGCATCACACATGGAGCGTCCACTGGTCTAAAGGAATATGGGGCTAGCACACAATATATTGACAGTATCACACATGGAGTGTCCACTGGTCTATAGAAATATGTGGGATAGCACACAAGATATTGACAGTATCACACATGGAGTGTCCACTGGTCTATAGAAATATGGGGGATAGCACACAAGATATTGACAGTATCACACATGGAGCGTCCACTGGTCTATAGAAATATGGGGGATAGCACACAAGATATTGACAGTATCACACAGGGAGTGTCCACTGGTCTATAGAAATATGGGGGATAGCACACAAGATATTGAAAGTATCACACATGGAGTGTCCACTGGTCTATAGAAATATGGGAGATAGCACACAAGATACTGACAGTATCACACATGGAGCGTCCACTGGTCTATAGACATATGGGGCTAGCACACAAGATATTGACAGTATCACACTTGGAGCGTCCACTGGTCTATAGAAGTATGAGGCTAGCACACAAGATATTGACAGTATCACATATGGAACGTCCACTGGTCTATAGAAATATAGGGCTAGCACACAAGATGTTGACAGTATCACACATGGAGCGTCCACTGGTCTATAGAAGTATGAAGCTAGCACACAATATATTGACAGTATCACACATAGAGCGTCCACTGGTCTATAGAAATATGCGGCTAGCACACAAGATACTGACAGTATCACACATGGAGCGTCCACTGGTCTATAGAAATATGAGGCTAGCACACAAGATATTGACAGAATCACACATGGAGCGTCCACTGGTCTATAGAAATATGGGGGATAGCACACAAGATATTGACAGTATCACACATGGAGTGTCCACTGGTCTATAGAAATATGGGGGATAGCACACAAGATACTGACAGTATCACACATGGAGCGTCCACTGGTCTATAGACATATGGGGCTAGCACACAAGATATTGACAGTATCACACTTGGAGCGTCCACTGGTCTATAGAAGTATGAGGCTAGGACACAAGATATTGACAGTATCACATATGGAACGTCCACTGGTCTATAGAAATATAGGGCTAGCACACAAGATGTTGACAGTATCACACATGGAGCGTCCACTGGTCTATAGAAGTATGAAGCTAGCACACAATATATTGACAGTATCACACATAGAGCGTCCACTGGTCTATAGAAATATGCGGCTAGCACACAAGATACTGACAGTATCATACATGGAGCGTCCACTGGTCTATAGAAATATGGGGGCTAGCACACAAGGTATTGACAGCATCACACATCGAGCGTCAACTGGTCTATAGAAATATGGGGGTTAGCACACAAGATATTGACAGCATCACACATGGAGCGTCCACTGGTCTATATAAATATGGGGGCTAGCACACAAGGTATTGACAGCATCACACATGGAGCGTCCACTGGTCTATAGAAATATGGGGCTATCACACAAGATACTGACGGCATCACACATGGAGCGTCCACTGTTCTATAGAAATATGGGGCTATCACACAAGATACTGACGGCATCACACATGGAGCGTCCACTGGTCTATAGAAATATAGGGCTAGCACACAAGGTATTGACAGCATCACACATGGAGCGTCCACTGGTCTACAGAAATATGGGGCTATCACACAAGATACTGACAGCATCACACATGGAGTGTCCACTGGTCTATAGAAATATAGTGCTATCACACAAGATACTGACGGCATCACACATGGAGCGTCCACTGGTCTATAGAAATATGGGGGATAGCACACAAGATATTGACAGCATCACACATGGAGCTTCCACTGGTCTATAGAAATATGGGGCTAGCACACAAGTTATTGACAGCATCACACATGGAGCGTATACTGGTCTACAGAAATATGGGGCTATCACACAAGATACTGACAGCATCACACATGGAGTGTCCACTGGTCTATAGAAATATAGTGATATCACACAAGATACTGACGGCATCACACATGGAGCGTCCACTGGTCTATAGAAATATGGGGGATAGCACACAAGATATTGACAGCATCACACATGCAGCTTCCACTGGTCTATAGAAATATGGGGCTAGCACACAAGTTATTGACAGCATCGCACATGGAGCGTCCACTGGTCTATAGAAATATGGGGCGAGCACACAAGATACTGACAGCATCACACATGGAGCGTCCACTGGTCTATAGAAATATGGGGGGTAGCACACAAGATACTGACAGTATCGCACATGGAGCGTCCACTGGTCTATAGAAATATGGGGCTAGCACACAAGATACTGACAGTATCACACATGGAGCGTCCACTGGTCTATAGAAATATGGGGGGTAGCACACAAGATACTGACAGTATCACACATGGAGCGTCCACTGGTCTATAGAAATATGGGGGGTAGCACACAAGATATTGACAGTATCACACATGGAGCGTCCACTGGTCTATAGAAATATGGGGGGGGGGTAGCACACAAGATACTGACAGTATCACACATGGAGCGTCCACTGGTCTATAGACATATAGGGCTAGCACACAAGATATTGACAGTATCACACATGGAGCGTCAACTGGTCTATAGACATATAGGGCTAGCACACAAGATACTGACAGTATCACACATGGAGCGTCCACTGGTCTATAGACATATAGGGCTAGCACACAAGATATTGACAGTATCACACATGGAGCGACCACTGGTCTATAGACATATAGGGCTAGCACACAAGATATTGACAGTATCACACATGGAGCGACCACTGGTCTATAGACATATAGGGCTACCACACAAGATACTGACAGTATCACACATGGAGCGTCCACTGGTCTATAGACATATAGGGCTAGCACACAAGATACTGACAGTATCACACATGGAGCGTCCACTGGTCTATAGACATATAAGGCTAGCACACAAGATACTGACTGTATCACACATGGAGCGTCCACTGGTCTATAGACATATAAGGCTAGCACACAAGATATTGACAGTATCACACATGGAGCGTCCACTGGTCTATAGACATATAGGGCTAGCACACAAGATACTGACAGTATCACACATGAAGCGTCCACTGGTCTATAGACATATAGGGCTAGCACACAAGATATTGACAGTTTCACACATGGAGCGTCCACTGGTCTATAGACATATAGGGCTAGCACACAAGATACTGACAGTATCACACATGGAGCGTCCAATGGTCTATAGACATATAGGGCTATCACACAAGATACTGACAGTATCACACATGGAGCGTCCACTGGTCTATAGACATATAGGGCTAGCACACAAGATATTGACAGTATCACACATGGAGCGTCCACTGGTCTATAGACATATAGGGCTAGCACACAAGATATTGACAGTATCACACATGGAGCGTCCACTGGTCTATAGACATATAAGGCTAGCACACAAGATATTGACAGTATCACACATGGAGCGTCCACTGGTCTATAGACATATATTGTTAGCACACAAGATACTGACAGTATCACACATGGAGCGTCCACTGGTCTATAGACATATAGGGCTAGCACACAAGATACTGACAGTATCACACATGGAGCGTCCACTGGTCTATAGACATATAGGGATAGCACACAAGATATTGACAGTATCACACATGGAGCGTCCACTGGTCTATAGAAATATGGGGGATAACACACAAGATATTGACAGTATCACACTTGGAGCGTCCACTGGTCTATAGACATATAGGGCTAGCACACAAGATATTGACAGTATCACACATGGAGCGTCCACTGGTCTATAGACATATAGGGCTAGCACACAAGATATTGACAGTATCACACATGGAGCGTCCACTGATCTATAGACATATAGGGCTAGCACACAAGATATTGACAGTATCACACATGGAGCGTCCACTGGTCTATAGACATATAGGGCTAGCACACAAGATATTGACAGTATCACACATGGAGCGTCCACTGGTCTATAGACATATAGGGCTAGCACACAAGATATTGACAGTATCACACATGGAGCGTCCACTGGTCTATAGAAATATGGGGGATAACACACAAGATATTGACAGTATCACACTTGGAGCGTCCACTGGTCTATAGAAATATGGGGGATAGCACACAAGATATTGACAGTATCACACTTGGAGCGTCCACTGGTCTATAGAAATATGGGGGATAGCACACAAGATATTGACAGTATCACACATGGAGCGTCCACTGGTCTATAGAAATATGGGGGATAGCACACAAGATATTGACAGTATCACACATGGAGCGTCCACTGGTCTATAGAAATATGGAGGATAGCACACAAGATATTGACAGTATCACACATGGAGCGTCCACTGGTCTATAGAAATATGGGGGATAGCACACAAGATATTGACAGTAATACACTTGGAGCGTCCACTGGTCTATAGAAATATGGGGGATAGCACACAAGATATTGACAGTATCACACATGGAGCGTCCACTGGTCTATAGACATATAGGGCTAGCACACAAGATATTGAAAGTATCACACATGGAGCGTCCACTGGTCTATAGACATATAGGGCTAGCACACAAGATATTGACAGTATCACACATGGAGCGTCCACTGGTCTATAGACATATAGGGCTAGCACACAAGATATTGACAGTATCACACATGGAGCGTCCACTGGTCTATAGACATATAGGGCTAGCACACAAGATATTGACAGTATCACACATGGAGCGTCCACTGGTCTATAGACATATAGGGCTAGCACACAAGATATTGACAGTATCACACATGGAGCGTCCACTGGTCTATAGACATATAGGGCTAGCACACAAGATATTGACAGTATCACACATGGAGCGTCCACTGGTCTATAGAAATATGGGGCTAGCAAGACCTACCCAGTACTCATCAAAGTTTAGAACAAGGTCAGATTACTACAATAGCATAAAGTAATCTCTGTAATATAGTAAGCAGCATTATTGCAACATTTCAAAAAACTGTATGTCTGCGTAGTTTGTGAAATGATGCACATCACCCTCCTCCTCCGTCATCTTCTTTTTTCCATTCCCCTTAATCTACCTCTCACTCTTCTCCTTACTCTTCCTCATCCTCTCTCTCCCCCCCCCCCCCTCTACATCTTTTTCACGTATTCTTCTTCTGTCATCCAACACATCCAAAGCACATACTAGTAAATTCTCTTATCATTTTCCGTTTTGTCAAGTTTGTTCCATGTCACTTGTTTATGTATTTTGTTGCTACAAAATATCTTTAGTCCCCATTCATATAATGGCTCATGCTCTTAGAGAATCATGACAGCGGTCCTGGGTTCCTTACCTGGTTAATACCACAACCCCTCTGCGGTCCCTAAAATCCACACAAGCCATCAGTTGCGTGGAACTGCCCGGATAACCGGAGTGTGAAGGCAGATGTCCCATGTATTATATTGAATGGATGTCCTTTTAGTAGAGAGAGTAAATTGAAGTACTTGGGTATCACCTTTGACTGGTGTAGGTCTTTTAAAGATCATGTGGAGGCGTTAGTGGTGAAGGCTGGTAGGGGACTTAATGCTATGAGGGCGATGGCAGCAACCGGAGTAGAGCAGAAGATGCTTTACAGGCTCTTTCAGAAGTTAATAATTGCTCTCATTGTATGGTTTGGGGCTCCTAACAGTATCAAACAGCCTGCTTAAGTAGCAGCCTTGCGTGTGATTCTCGGGTGCACAAAGGACACACCAATATATGCATGAGGCATATCCTGGCGCTACCAACAATGGCGGAGAGACATAGGGTCCTTCAGACCAAACAGTACCTGAGTGTTGCTGCAGATAGGGATCACCCCCTGCATGAAGCCATGGATATGGGCAAAGGTCATAGACTAAGACGAGGCATTTCATGGATGGCACAGGCTGAACTTTCTATACGTCAGGTGTGTGATCTAGAGGCCATGAAGTGCCGGCAGACATGACGGACTGGCACAATGTAATAGTAACACTGGGTCGTGAGTGCAGAGAATGGGCAGCGGGCCGCACAGAGTTTGAGGTGCAACAACTGATCCAGCACAACACACATCAAGGTGACATAGTGATCTATTCTGATGGGTCAGTGGTGAGAAACAGAGTGGTTGGGGTTTCATTGCGATGGCTAATGGACGATTCTTGAAAAAAAAAAGGATAGTATGGCATATAAGGCTCCATCATGAGAATGGAGGTGGAAGCAGTCACACCTGCATTCTGTGGGTTAGATTAGACTACTGAAACACACAATCTCTTCATCACAGACTCAAGGATTTGTTTTGTAAAGTGGCGAAAGGAATGTTTCGTGTGGAATGGCTCACTTTGCTTCAGAGGTCACAGATTGTAAGAATTGCATGGATGTTTTTGCCCTGGCCATGCGTGAGTTCAGGGAAATGAACAAGCTGATAGGCTGGCAGGGAATGCACCTCTTGGTGGTAGATTACCCATGGACAAGGGATACGTGGTCGTGCACAGGTGGGACCAGGTGGAGAAGGTGGAGGAACAAATTTAGAACCCGTATGTGGAAAGGACGAGATTGTGGGAGATTGGCAGGGGTTCTGGTAGAATCTCAAGACTGAGAGGGAAGACCAGGAGAACTGTTAATCATACAGCGGTGGGAACGATTAATAGTGTGACTTTTCGCTGGCTGTTGAGCGAGGGGACGGAGCGCTTATGGGAATGTCCTGAGTGCAGTGATGTCGGTTCCTAGCTTATCTCGACTCAACAACTTAAAATAGTTACATATATTACCTCTGGGGTAGTATTAACGGTCAGTGTATAAAAAAAACTGTCATTTACTGCCAATATAGTACCTTGAGGTGTATGGCAGAGGGGTCTTTGAGCCCGAGGAAATAAGGCCGCCTGGCTAGTGCAGTCGCCGCGAACTGTGCAGGTTAGGATTTTCTTTTTGCCCCCCACAGAAAAAAATCCCACACTTTACCGAGGGATCGAACCCGGGTCTCCCGAATGAGACTCCGACGTTCTAGCCACTCGGCCAGCCGCTCCTCGTGGTCAGTGTATATAAGAACATTATTGTAATGTAGATAGGGACAATATTGTAGAGTATACAGGGACATTATTGTATTGTGTACTGGCACATTGCCGTCGTGACAGACGATAGTTTGTTACATTGTGCTTCAAAAAGGCATAATAACTACAACCCATGACGGTAGCGAATGTGACTGATCAGACCAATTCGCGCTGTAAATGTTCATCCACAATGGACGCATGAGAACACATGGTAATTTCCACCATTACGCACCATCTTACGTCTCACGCGCTCAGTGTATGACCTATCTGCAATCAGTTTCTCCTTTGTCTTTGTTCAATTTTCTTTTTTTTTTATCTTTGCTCTCCATGCGACACGATCAACGGCGACTTGCGCATAAAGTTCAATATCAACTTCTGTATCAATCATGTCCCGCTTACACACATCTTTGTATTGTAGTAGAGGCCGACCTCGAGATCTTTTACCTATCTGTAATTCACCAAAAATATGTCCTTTGGTATTCTACCGTTGTATTGTATATAGGGACAATATTGTATTGTATATAGGGACAATATTGTAGAGTATATAGGGACATTATTGTATTATACATAGGGACAATATTGTAGAGTATATAGTGACAATATTGTACAGTATACAAGGACAATATGGCATTGTATAAAGGGACGATATTCTAGTGTATGTAGGGACAATATGATTATGTATATAGGGACAATATGCTTTTGTATATAGGGACAATATGGTATTGTATATAGGGACAATATGGTATTGTATATAGGGACAATATGATATTGTTTATATGGGCAATATGGTATTGTATATTTGGACAATATTCTTCGAGGCTGAGTCTTTGGTCGGAAAAAAATATTCTGACACTTTTGGGGGTAAAACTCAGACTGCTGTCTCCAATGTAGGGAAATGAAGTAGAGATCACCGTACATACTAGATAATGGTTCTCAACCGGTGAGGAATCTCCCACCCTACCCCCCGGGGGGGGGGGGGAATTCTATGGTTTTTATATGGGGGAAGGGGGAGGGGTAATTATTTCAAGATCGCGTGTATACAAAAACCGATTACTTTATATCAGTTTCCCCTCTATACTTTACAGGTCTGTACTTCTCGCCCTTCTGAAATTATTTTATAACGTAAGTAGACCCCCAAATCACGTTTTTTGTAGACGCAAGACTTGTTCTAGTATGTGTTATTAAATTTAGCTTCCATTGTTATGAATACTGTGTAGGGGTAGGGGGAAATTAATGGGGAGGAAATTCGACAGGGGGGGGGGGGGAGGGGGGGAATGACGTTATGAAAATATAGTGAAAGGGTGCATGGGCAAAAAAGGTTGAGAACCACTACACAACAGAGACCTAGAATGTGGCCTTAACGGAATTGAAGACGGATGCCTCCAAATGACGGCAACACTTCTCTGAAAAAATCCATGTGTAGCCACAGAATAGTTTCAGTTGTTAGGTTGTCTAGTATGTCTTCTAACCTCTACTTCATTCATCTAATTCTATGAGGTCCAATCAATACCTGTGAATGTATTTCTCTTGCTATTTAATGAATGTAAAAGATCCGTCAACAATTCAAAGTTCGCTGTTTAAAATACCATGATTTCACCGTCCGTTTCATCACCGTATACAGCGTCGTATCTGACGTCACCAAGTCTGTGCACAAGCCACGTCATGAATAAGGAGTGGTGCGGAAATATTGATGACGTAATTTCTAGCGATGCAAGAGAAAATGTGTGTGCTCTCTTTTGCTATTTAATATCTACATGGACAGAACATCCAAAGAACCAAGTCTTGACAGAACAGATTCAGAAAATTTAGAACTCTTTACTTCAGATGAAAAAACTGACCCACGGAAATAAATGAACTTCTATTTGCAGACGATCGGTGCCTGTTTTACAGCGATGAGGGTAGACTACAAAATCATATTACTAATCTGAGTTCAACCTGCAGCAGATACAATATGAGTATAAAGACAGCCAAAACTGAAGTAATGCAAGTTAGCAGAACGACGGGCCCACTAAGTATACAGATAAATAGCACAACTCTGAAACAAGTTAAAGAATTCAAATATATTGAAAGTATGATCACATAAGATGGCAGATTAGACAGAGAAATCGAAATCAGATGTCAAAAAGCTAGTGCACTTACATATCAACTATCACCCTTACTGAACCATCCAAGTATACTCATGTCCGCAAAACGACAGATAATAAACAGCATATTCACACCAACCCTATACTACCAATCTCAAACTTGAACTTTATCCAAATCACACTCTCTCGAAATCAACACCCGCTAGATGAGATGACTGAGCAGAGCTGCCAACTAAAGAATCCGAGACCGAGTAAGAAATGCTGTTATTAGACCGACAGTAGGATCAACAACTTGTGCCACATTTATTGAAAGACAGAAGATCAAGTGGTTTGGCCATGTCGTTAGAATGCAACACCAACAACTACCATCACTGGCCTTACATCAAAGATCATCTGCGACGAGACCAAGAGTACGTCCAAGAAGAAAATGGATTGACGACATCAAAGACATTGTACAATCACACGGAATGACACTATCCAGTGCCGCCCACCAGGCGCTGGAGCGCAAATTATTGCTCCCCACAATGCTTGACGGCAGAAGTGGAAGAAGAAGAAGAAGAAGAAGAAGAAGAAGAAGAAGAAGAAGAAGAAGAAGAAGAAGAAGAAGAAGAAGAAGAAGAAGAAGAAGAAGAAGAAGAAGAAGAAGAAGATGATGATGAGGATGATGATGATGATGATGATGATGATGATGATGATGATGATGATGATGATGATGATGATGATGATGATGATGATGATGATGATGATGATGATTATGATGATGATGATGATGATGATGATGATGATGATGATGATGATGATGATGATGATGATGATAGTAGTATAGTATGGTGATTACGATGCTCTTTTTATGGTAGAGGGTCCGCGGGTAATTGCGGGTAATGTATGTCAATTACACCGTGGAGTTGCGGGTAGTGGGTAGAGGAGGCCGAGGCGTTAGGCAACGGCGGGGTGCGGCGACGGATGGTTGTAAGTGTTCGGAAAAGAATTGTCGTGGTTAAAATGTGGGAAAATCTGACGGTGAGTCTGGAAGTTAGTAGCGGGAAATTTTTTGTTGGTGAAGTGTGGGAAATCTGTGAGGGGGTGTATCGGTGGCAAGGCTCATAAAAAGACGTGAAGGGCTGCATACGGAAAAGTCATTTAAAAAGTGAGAGGAGGGGTGTGATTATTTTGAACTGTAACACATTGTTCATTAGTAGTAATAGTAGAACGTATAGAATGTCGGAGGAGGAAGAATAGGCGGAGGAGGTCGAGAAGGCATGCGGGAGAAGGAAAGAATAGAAGACAGAAGGATGACAAGTAAATATGGCGAGTATATGGTCTGTAGAGGTTTGTATTCACTATCATCATACAAATGAAAACCTTTAAAAGTAAAGATGGCCGGTTGTAGTGTCATTAGTTGATAAGAGGTGGGTAGGAGGTATTAGTGGTTAAGAGGTTAATAGGAGATTAAGAAATTAAGAGGTGGTCTAGTAGTGGTCAAGCGGTGGTCAAGTGGTTGAGTGACCACTTAAATTGTAGAGGAAGGTAGACAAGTGAGATGGTCGTGGGTAAAGTGAAGGATGACGTAGTCAAGTGGTGGTCAAGCAGTGGTCAAGTGACCACTTAAATTGTAGAGGAGGGTGTGAGGGTGATTATTGGTGATGGGTAAATGCTCAATGACGTGGTAAAGTGGTGGTCAAGGGTTGGTCACCCAGTGGTCAAGTGGTCAAGTGACCACTTAAAATGTAGAAGAAGGTACGTATAGTGAAACGGTGGTGGGTAAAGCGATCGATGACGTGGTCAAGTGGTGGTCACGTAGTGGTTAAGCCGTGATTAAGTGGTCGAGTGACCACTTAAATTGTAGCGGAAGGTATTGTAGTGAAACGGTGGTGGTTAAAGTGATCTATGGCGTAGTCAAGTTCTGGTCAATAATTGGTCAAGTAGTGGTCAAGTGGTCGAGTGACCACTAAAATTGTAGAGGAGAGTACGTGTTGTGGCATGGTGGTGGGTAAAGTGAGGAGAAGACATGAGAGTGCAGTATTAGGTGTAGAATAAGAGGAAGAAGTAGTTGTATTAATAGTAGTAATGGTGGGTAAAGTGAGTGGAAGACATGAGGATGAGTATTAGGTGTAGAATAAGAGAAAGAAGTAGCTGTATTAATAGTAGTAATATTAGTTGCAGCGATAACAATAGTAGCTGTCGCATTGGTAGAGATAAAGAACCTTTATAGGAATGAGTAAAAGTCTCACGTACAGACACACAAAGAAACACGCAACACAAAGACACATACGTACAGACACACATACAGAAACACAAAGACACAAGTCTTCAACTTTACTAATACCACCACTAATGTCACTACAACTCCTACTATTACTGCTGCTACTGCAACAACTATACCATTATCCTAGATTGGCGGGTCCCTGGCGTATGTCATCGGCATCGTAACCAAACGTTATTAAGTCGGTTGCCGGTTGCGTGGAGACGTTATTCATGGTCGCACGAGGTCGGGCGGGTGGCGTGGACAAAAGGCACATTTTATGCATTGCGTTGTCTACTAAACACTAGGTGGGCGTTCACTATATGTTTATTAAGACACAGTCAATTGCGCTCACTCTCACAAGGACAAAGTCAAATACTGAGATGTAAGTCTTAGCTGTGTATTTATTGAACTGTTGTTTGAAGCCAAGTATAGAAATTACGCCATCCACCTTGTTGTCGCAGTATCCAAGGATGTAGTTTATCAGTCATATACGTGCCTACAGATGTAGCGAAGCGTTCTTCCAGGTTTTTGACATGAACATCTGTATTGTAAGAATTATCAACCAGGTGCTTACCCAGACGCATACCAAAAGTAAACAACATCATTATTCTCCCATAGTTGATGAAGTTATCGTCAAAGCGTTCAAGAACGATTTAAATGGATGTTGTCAGCCCACATGTTTCAAGTCTCCGTCTTGCGCTCCACTTTTCATGACAACACATCCATCAACAACGAGCCATAATTCTGTATATGTCCCATGTACGCATGTTATCAGACCTTGATATTACTCTGTGATGTATTCTTCAATCACAGTGTTTGTAATACTTTTGTGTTTGTTTATATACTGATGTCATAAACAAAATATTGCACGATTTATTGCCTGGCATATATTGCTGCATCTTTGCTTGATATATACTGCTGTCATGATATTACTCCTATCTTTATGAATAATCGCATTTGAAAATCAACAATTTTACACTCACGTGGTTTGTTTCTTGGCCATCATTCTTCACCATACAATAAATCATGAGTCCGTGTACAAACCGCCATGCGTTGATTGTCATTTTTGTTCATGGACTTCTGCTTACAGTCCCAAGCTAAACGTCGCTAACATCACATCTTCATGTACCATGATGATAAGTGTCAGCGATCATGTTTCGCCATATCACGCGATCACAAGAGTTATGGATTTGCTCAGTATTCTTGTCTCGACCATATCACGTAGCCAAGCCTTCCAGGCATTTACTTCTCTGCGGTCCCCTTTTATCTCGATCTTGTCAGTTCTCACCACGTTCTACAATTTATTTCTTCTCATAACGTGGCCAAATAAGCGTGACTGTCTACTTCTAATGTCTCTAATCAGTTCACAGTTTTCATTGGTTTTTTGAAGGAATTGGCATTGGTTTTGCTGTCTGCCCATGGTATTCTTTGCATTTCCCACCAAAACCACATTACACAGTCATCAGATGTCTTTCAGCTTGTCTGCTCATTGTCCATGCTTCACATCCATACAAAAGTACAGGTTCTATGTAGCATGTTAACACTCTTTTTCTGGTTACAAATGACATATTTTTCTTGTTTAGTTTCCATCTCGCAAAAAGGCCACCTTCGCCATTGCGAATCGTATTCTAATCTCTTCAAGGCATCTCCCACTAGATGCTATAAATGTTCCGAGATATTTGTACCGATTAACTTGTTTAAGAATATTCCCATATATTTGCATATTGCATTGTGGTATTTCCTTCTTCTTATTGGCAACAATAATTTGTACTTTCTTACAATTTAATTCTAACCCAAGTTGTTCACTGTGTGCAACAATCGCATCTATTAAATTTTGCAGATCCTGCACATTGTATGCAATCAATAATGTATCCACCGCATATCTAATGCTATTGATGTTTTTCACTGTTCAAGGAAAAACTATGTGTAGACATTACACACCATTGTCTCAAACCTCTCTTAATAGGCTGATATTGACCTACTTCATTATCAATCGTGGCAGATTTATGTTTCAAATATGTTTTATTTACAAATCTAAGGTCTTTTCCATCAATTTGTAAATCTGCAAGCATCTTAATCATGTTGGCATGTCTTAATTTAACGAAAGTATGTGTAGTTAGTAAAGTAACAATGTAGCTATGTGTTTACATCTATTAAACCTTCAATTAATGGTTTCAGCATATATATAGCGTGTACTGTACCCTTACTGGTGTCGTCAGTCACTAAACGCTGCGGGATTTATTAAGGAGGGGATCTGAGCACTTATGGACTGAAGGGTTCGATATGCAATGAGGATCATCTGTCGACTAACTAACTATACCCTTGATTTCTAAGAACTCACATTATTCTTCTCTTATTTCGGGTTGTATTTTCCAACTCTTTGCATGACAATTCTTAGCAAAATTTCGTAATGTGGGGCATTGTACTAATTGTTCAGTGTTGATCACATTCCCTGGCTACTGATTTCTTTGAGATTGTAATTCATTCATTTATTCATTCATTCATTCATTCATTCATTAAGTAGTATGTCCTTTGCAGAACCTCGGGTCCCATAACAAACTTCCGGAAAACCTCTCCATCATAAGCAAGATGTCCGATACACCCATCTGGAGATTATCCACCACATCCTGCACATATCTTCTCTTTGGCCTTCCTCTTCCTCTCTTCCCAGGCATATACCCCTCCATTAATGTTCTCTCCAAACTTTCGTGACATTTCAAGTGACCAAAATATTTCAATTCTTTGTTTTATCGTCTTTAATTGTCAGCCTTCTTCAATATTCAGCTCTTGAAGTATGGATGCATATGTTCTTTTCTTTACCCGCGATATTCTTAGAACTCGTCTGTAACATTTATATTCAAAGGCATTTATGCGCTGTTCAGCTAGTTTAGTAAGTTTATAATCTGACCATGCATGTAAAATCTGACCCTTTTCTATTATGATTTTTCCATTATTTGTTTTCGTGCAGTCGGAAAGATGTTCGATCCGTGGCCAATTCTCCTGTTCTATGCCTTGGTGATCTTTTGATGACCCGTGTCCACAGTCGTCTTGGTCGACCTCTGCCTCCTTTCATAGGGATCTGTTGCATATATCATATTTCAAATATGTGTCTTGTTGGCCGTGAGTGCCAGCTGTATGGAACCAGTGCATTTATTTCCCATATTATTTCCTTATCAATGTTTCTGTAACATTGTGCTATTATGTGTATATTGTGTGTGTGTGTGTGTGGGGGGGGGGAGGGGGGGGGGGTTATTGCGCAAAATACGACTCATAAATAATAACTCTGACACAGAATGTAATAAAGACGGCATATTTCACTTTAAGACAAATGCATGCAACAATAGAAGCGAAACTCAACACCTTCAACACTGACTGCTTCTTCTCTATATTGGCCGCCTCTTGACACATTCAAGGTTGCGGTGGTCAAGAGGTCTTCATTCCAGCTGTTTGAAGAACTGTATGATAGGTGCATATTCAAAGACGATGTTGGTCTAATAAGTCATATAAAGAACAGTTAAATAAAGGTACGATTATAATGGTCTGCTCTTATCTTTGCGTTAGTTAAAAATCTCGAAACGAAGACATATTTACATATTTAACTGTTCTTTATGCGACTCCACAGGCCGGAATCATCTGTGCATATGTACTGGGCAGTCGAGGAATTTTCGTAAAGACCTACTGCATCAGTGTTGTGGCAGACCTTTTAATCTAAACATCATTCGGGTTTATTCACCAACAACAGACAAGAGTGATGACAGCATTGATTAATTGTATAATGATTTTGAGAATGCCTTCAAAAAGTGCAAGTATTCAGAATTAAATATCATAATGGGTAAATTAAATGCTAGAGTTGAAAATCAACAATACGGATGCACAGTAGACAAGTATGGACAAGGGAAACGGAATGAAAGAGGTTGCAGACTTGTACAGTGGGCAAAAGAGCATGCTATGAGTATTGTAAACACCTGGTATCAACAACTTCCAAGGAGATTATGGACATGGAAGAGTCCTGACAATATGATCAGAAACCAGACTGATTACATCATCATCCTTTAGAACTGTCTTAAAAGTCGGTCAAATATACACCAAGAAGTACACAATTTGATCTATGTGCACTGAATTGTGAGGAGATAAAAGATCATTTTAACGTAGATGTAAAGAACAGATTTGACGAATCGGTTGATCTGGAAATTATATTTCAAGATGTCAGAGACTAATGGGAAATACTAAAAAACTCAGTGAGCCAGGCTGTAGAAACAATTATCCCGAAAATGAAGATGATTGGACGTAAGAACTGGATGATGGAAGACATCTTAAAACTCATGGAAATAAGAAGACATAACAAAACTAACTATGACAAAAATGAAGAGATTCACGTGATAAGTAGGAGATTGTGCAAAGAGGCACAAGAAGCATGGCTTGAGTCACTTAAAAGTTCACAGAGTCGACTTCATTGCACCGGGTTTTGCCCCATATGTCTCAGTCTCTTTCCGCAACGAACCGCCGAAAACGTCGCACAAAGCACAAACTCCGTAGCTCCAGTGACGACCCTCAAGTTTCTCAGAAAAAATGCACTCATGAACCGAAGGACGTGGCCCGGATTCTAACCCACAGCCTTCGGAGCCCGAGTCAGACGGCTTGACTACTTCGCCACGGAGAATCCCTGGCTTGAGTAAGATTGCAGAAAAATTGTAAACCAACACAACAGCTGAAATATCAAATTAATGCACAAAGGAATTAATGAAATCGCTAAGAAAAGAACACACACATCAATAGGTTGCCTATAAACCAAAGATAACAAACTTGTTAAAGGAAAGAAATCAGATTGTAAATGCATGGTCAGGTTATGTGAAAAGCCTTTATAATGATACAAGAGAAGACTAGTATGATATTCTTAATAATAATAATGAAAAACCATCAATTCTGGATGGAGTTTCAGATTGCTCTTAACCATATGAAAACAGGCAAAAACCCTGGTTCCAGACAAAATCACAACAGACATATGATCAATGCCATAGAAGAATATGGAACAAACCAAGTCACTAGACAGATGAAAATAATATATGATACTGGAGATATCCATCCATAATGTGCCATGCCGGTAACCGTGGGCGATAATGATTCGCCTTTTCACTCGATCACCAGAGTCATGGACCAGCTCATTATTCTTCTCTCAGCCATGCAATCCCAAATAAATCAATAACCTTGGAATGTGTTCAACATCGAACAATTAGCATAATGGACCACATCACGAAATTTTGCTAAGAATCGTCATGAAAAGAGTTCGAAGAAAACACAGCTCGAAATATGGGAAGAACAACGCAAGTTCTTAGAAGGTAATACTATCTATATGCTGAGAACATTAACTGAACCTTCTACAGAAGTAAATAGAAGTAAATTCAGGTTTGCTTTATTGTCTACACAAGGTTTTCGATAAAGTAAGATATGTCAACATGATGTAGATATTTAAAGATGTACAAATTGAAGGAACAGACCCTAGATTTGTCAAAACATACATTGGAAACAACAAGCTGCCATAAGGACTGATGGTGGAGTGTGTCAATATCAGCCTATTAAGAGAGATGTGAGACAGGGATGTGTAATGTCTCCATATCTTTTTGTCCCTGGACAGTGAAAATATCTTATATATAAATTAGGATCTCCGTCCGTCTGTCTGTATGTCTGTCTGTATGTCCGTCTGTCCTTTGTGCGCTCGCGAACGGCCCATCCGATTGAGATGAAATTTTCTACACGCCTTCCTTTCATTCCAGAGCTGCCAACTGTGATATTTTGTTAGTGTGAAATCGCCTGCTTACTCAGTATTATTTCATTTTTCATTTTTCATCATAATTTCATATATTTCAGGGGACCTAACTCTGTAAAAGTTATTTCAAGGGGCATAACTTTTCTGTATAACTTATAGTCATATTGTGGCATCGTTTTCAAAGATTTATAAACTCTTTGTCCATAGTTATGTACCGGCATATGAGTTATAATAAATAATGATACAATCTTTAAGGCATTTTCAAAGTTTTCATAAAAATAATGCACAATGCATAACATTGTAACTCATCTTTTTTTGCTTAAGAAGTTACTGTAGTCATGCAGGTGATTAGAAAGAGTTTTCATTAAAAATAATGGATGGTGTGTGGTAGAACGTTCTTTTAAGTTACATTTTTTTTTGTTGTATGAATTTAATGAAGCCGGACAGGGTCAGCCAGACAGATAGACAGACAGACAGACAGATAGACAGTCGGGAACAGGAACTTATATGACTACTTATATAAATTAAATGAGATGCTTCACACCAGGAGCTGTGCGATGCCGGGCCAGGTCAGACAGACAGACAGACAGACAGACAGACAGACAGACAGACAGTCGGTAACGGGAACGAGAACTTATATGAATTAAATGAGATGCTCCCCACCAGGGTCTGGGCGAAGCCGGGCAAGGTCAGCTAGTGTTTTATAAATTTAGAAGATATGAGAGGAATGACCATTGGGGGAGATAACACAAATAACATAATTAGATATGTGAATGATATAGTATTCATTGCAGACAATGAGCAGGATCCGAAACATTTAGTAGCTACGGTTGTTCCACACATTGAACAACTAGGGTTAGAATTAAAGTGTAAGAAGACACAAATTATGATAGTGTCAAAGAAGAAAGATATACCACAGTGTAATGTAAAGATAAATGGGAATATTCTTAAACAAATGAACTGGTACAACTATCTCGGAACAGTCATAACATCTCATTTCTCGCCTTTAAGAGATTAAAACAAGAATTGCTGTGACAAAAGTAGCCTTTTGCAAAATGAAAAACATATTCACTATTAAAAGATGTCATTTGCAACAAGAACAAGAGTGTTGAAATGCTACATAGAACCTGTACTTTTGTATGGATGTGAAAGGTGGGCTTATGAGCAGACAAGCTGAAAAACATCTAATGGCTGTAGAAATGTGGTTTCTGAGGAAAATGAAAACAATACCATGGGCAGACAGAAAAACAAATGAGCAAGTTCTACAGGAGGCAAATGAAAACCGCAAACTGATTAAAGAAATTAAATGTTGACAGTCACATTTATTTCAGCACGGTAAGACAAGAAATAAACTGGAGAACGTGGTGGCAACTGGCAACATTGA
>OY992879.1:64002980-64072980 GCA_963921405.1 Cepaea hortensis
AGAAGAAGCAGAAGAAGAAGAAGAAGAAGAAGAAGAAGAAGAAGAAGAAGAAGAAGAAGAAGAAGAAGAAGAAGAAAGAAGAAGAGAAGAGAAGAAGAAGAAGAAGAAGAAGAAGAAGAAGAAGAAGAAGAAGAAGACGAAGAAGACGAAGAAGACGAAGAGAAGAAGAAGAAGAAGAAGAAGAAGAAGAAGAAGAAGAAGAAGAAGAAGAAGAAGAAGAAGAAGAAGAAGAAGAAGAAGAAGAAGAAGAAGAAGAAGAAGAAGAAGAAGAGAAGAAGAAGGAGAAGAAGAAGAAGAAGAAGAAGAAGAAGAAGAAGAAGAAGAAGAAGAAGAAGAAGAAGAAGAAGAAGAAGAAGAAGAAGAAGAAGAAGAAGAAGAGAAGAAGAAGAGAAGAAGAAGAAGAAGAAGAAGAAGAAGAAGAAGAAGAAGAAGAAGGACGACGACGAAGAAGAAGAAGAAGAAGAAGAAGAAGAAGAAGACGAAGAAGAAGAAGAAGAAGAAGACGACGACGAAGACAAAGAAGACGAAGAAGACGAAGAAGACGAAGAAGAAGAAAAAGAAGAAGAAGAAGAAGAAGAAGAAGAAGAAGAAGAAGAAGAAGAAGAAGAAGAAGAAGAAGAAGAAGAAGAAGAAGAAGAAGAAGAAGAAGAAGAAGAAGAAGAAATTTCTGTCAAAGAATAAGAAAGTCTCGTAATGTAGCACTATGAGATAAAACTGCTGGATATCATTGGAAGCTTATTTAAACTACAAAGGGCGCGTCTTGAATCCTGATATGCTGAGAGACAAAACGATGAAAATACATTAACTGACATTTCCGTAAGAATATCTTATGGAGAAAACAGCTTTTATCACCTCTCTTGGGTCCCAATGAAGGCCTAGAGCAGTGTTTCCCAACCTTTTTTGTGCCACGCCCCACTTAAGCCTTTCTAAAATTCATATTGCCCCCCTCACCCGCCCCACGCCCCCCCCCCCCCTCAACATATACATAATTTTTAATATTCAAAAATTGAAATGTTCACTAAAGAAACTTGAATGATAGGTTTTAGGAAGAAATCACTAGGTAATTATTGAGCAAACACAGTAAGTAAATTTTCAAAACATATAATGGACAACTGAAATTCAAGTACAAAATAATTTTAATGAAAGATTTTTCTATATTATTTTAATTATTAGTAATTATTTATTATTTAAATTTAGTGAGATCCTTGCGCTTGATGCTTGCTGCAAAGAGATCTTATGTCAGGTTCCAATTTAGTTAACTTCAGTCTCAAGTCTTCCCGTTTTGTTATATTCAGCCGATTTCTTCCATTTTCGAATTGCCCCCCTTAACAGTCAAATTGCCCCCCTGTGGGGCGTGGGCCCCACGTTGGGAAACACTGGCCTAGAGCGTAATTTGACAGTTAGCTCGGTCCGATTTTCTCCCATGACCCCCAAGGCGAGAGGTTGTGTGTGCCAAGTAGAGCGCTCAATGCTACGCTAAAACATTATGTTTTATGTCTTCTTCGGACTTATAATTTCCCGATGGGGAATAAGCCCTCAACTCAAGCAGTCTGTAGAACGTATTCATGATAATACAGGTAACGTTTTCTATGGAATGAAATATCCAATATCAGGCTTCTTAGTTCTCTTAAGAATGGAAGAAAAGGTCACCTGGATTCATGTTACATGTCTATGACGGTCAATAAACAATAATAAAACACTTCACAGTAGTGTCAAATAATGACTCTCTAAGTACAGATTTTACCAAATTTCTAACATTTAACTTCCAAAAACATCAACAAAACATCATTTTTTTTTTTCAGCACAAAATATTTATATTAAATTTGAAACCACTCTGACCAGGGTTATTTTAACTAGATTATTGAAAGCGAGGTACAAGACTCCAATTGTGACTATAAATAGTAGTGGTATTTGGGAGGGAAGACGTTAAAGTTTATTCATTTGTTTGACAAGGGTTTGATGGCAAGTCACATAATCTGCTCTCGTCTTTAGCCTTGATTATCTCAAAGTGTAACTTGTCTACATGTACTCGATGGACCCCGATTTTCAATTCAGCTGGAGATCTATTCCGATTGTGACTGTCTTCTGTTATAGAATACACAGTATTCGGATTACACTACTAAACATGCACATGGCAACGGTGACACAGTATTCGGATTACACTACTAAACAACCACATATCAGCGGTCACACAGCATTCGCAAGTAGACTGATAGAGCTATGCAGCCAACACGACCTCTATATAACAAATACATTCTATAAACACAAAGACTCACAAATATACACCTGGTATAAATGGAATGATCTAGATACTAAAAGAAAAATTGATTTTATATTAACAAGAAATAACAGAAAGATGCAAGGGCAGTGCCCAACTTAGGTATACACACAGATCACAAAGCAGTCGTTGCCACAATAAGAACCACGAGCAGAAGGAAGCAAAGAGCAGGAAAATACATGTCATTCGAATCAGTAAACTTAAAAAAAATCTCAAAGAAGAGGCAGTGAGGGAAAATTATGAGAAAGAACTAAGTGAAATCTTTGTAAAATTAGCTATAGAAAGAAAAACAGTGGAAGAAGAATGGGAGATGTTCAAATCAAGCACTTTAAATACTGCAAAGGTAACATGTGGAAACACGAAAAAAAACGCAAAACACGGATAAAGAAAATAACAAGTTGGTGGAACGCAGAAGTAAAGAAAGCTGTAAAAGACAGAAAGCAAAAATATAAAAAGTGGTCGAAGAGCAAACAGGAATGTGATTATTTAGAATATAGAATAGCGAGAAGACATGTGAATAGAATAGTAAAGAGAGAAAAACAAAAAGAATGGGGGGGGGGGAGTATGGAGAAACTCTAAATAAAAACTACAAGGAGGCAACTAGAAACTTCTATAAAATGATAAGTGCAATGAGAACCAGAGGAGAACCCTTTGACCCAGTTGAAATAATTAATAGCGAAAATGGAGAACCAGTAAGTGAACAAAAACAAATCCTAATAAGATGGAAACAGTACTTCGAACAACTTCTCAACATCCCATCAGATGTCACAGGAATTCAAGTAACGGACACAAATGCCACCGAAGAACAATAACCAGACATACTGAAAGAAGAAATTATAGAAGCCATCAGATTAGCCCCATTGAACAAATCACCAGGACAAGATGAAATACCAAATGAACTAATTAAAGCAGCAAGAGAAGTAGGAACAGCATGGCTACATAGACTATTCAACCACGTTTGGGTAGAACAAGAGACACCACGAGACTGGGGAGACGCCATAATTATCCCAATTTGGAAAAACAAAGGCAGCAAAAGAGACTGCACACAATACAGAGGCGTTTCACTGTTAAGTCATACTGGGAAAATATTTAGCAAAATTCTTGAAAAAAGACTACGACCTATTATAGAACCCCAGCTAAGCGAAACACAGCTTGGATTTAGGAAAAACAATGGATGCACAGATGCCATTTTTGCTCTTAGACAACTTATAGAAAAATCAATCGAATTCAATGAAACACTCTACTTAGCCTTTGATAGAAACAAGCTGTGGGGAATCCTTAAGCAATATGGAGTGAGTACACATCTAACAAAACTATGTTGAAGCTTATACAACAACAGTGAATGCATAGTGAGAGCAACTGGAGGACACTCAGAACCCTTCACCATAAGATCCGGAGTACGACAAGGTTGTGTCCTGTCCCTTCTCTTGTTTATAACATATATAGACAACATATGTAAAGAAATCAACCAAACGGAGACCGCAAGAACACCGCACGACGAGAACACAGAAGAAGAACCATGTGCAAATCTAACCATTAGAGAACTCCTGTTTGCGGACGACCAAACACTAATAGCAAAATCAGAAGCTGAATTACAAGACCATATGTATGGTCTAAACGAAATGTGTAGGGAACATAACATGAAAATTAGTAAAAGTAAAACAGAGGTAATGACTATAGCTAATGAAGATGAAACAACAACGATTCACCTAAACGAACATCCCTTGAAACAAGTAAAGAGTTTCATGTACCTAGGAAGTATAATATCATCAAAAGGCAAATCAGAAGACGAGATCGAAAATAGATGCAATATGGCAAACCAACTCATTGGACAAATGACACCAATACTAAAGAACAAACATGTATCAATAACTACTAAGAAAACACTTTACAACACAATCTTCCTACCAACTCTATGTTACCAATGCCAAACCTGGACAATGACAGAAAAAGAAAAAAGAAAAACAACAGAAATAAGGTTCCTGAGAAGAATTATCAATGTATCAAGAAGAGATAATATCAGAAATGAATAAATCAGGACTAAAGTGGGAGTTATAACTGGACTAGATTTTATTAGAAGGCAGTAAGTCAAATGGTTTGACCATGCAAGTAGGTTACCACTTAACAGTATACCACAACAAGCAGTGAAGTACAGACCAGAGGGAATCAGAGGAAGAGGCCGATAACGTAAACGATGGACGCAGGGAATAACAGAGCCCATGGGAATATCGATACATGAAGCCCATAAGCGGGCACTCTCCCGCTGTTTATACTTCACCTCGACACCGCAAGGTACAAGAGGAACATGATGAGATGAGATGAGACACAGTACAGTGGAACCTCGCTTAACGAGCATAATTCGTTCCAGAACCTTACTCGTAAAGCGAAACACTCGTTAAGCGAAACAGTTTTTCCAATACAAATTAATGTAAAATACGATAATGCGTTCCATGCAGAAAAGATACTCAATATATTTTGTATAACGTTTATTCAAAGAAAATTATATATACATTGTTAAGGAGCGTGATTCATCTTCCTCTTCTATTGCGGAATGAACGAACCTGGAATGAGAATTCGATTTGTAGAAAACAAAAAATAATATGAAATAATTAATTTACAATTTATAATACATACCTAATTCTTTTTTACTAGAAAGCTGTCTTGAGAAATTTGTTTTTGCCGACGCTTCAGAATTTGGTGGAAATACGACACAGCATTATCATTAAATAAATTAGTAGCTCTCATAGCCACTGCCTTATTATGGTGATGGTTCTCAATGTACTATGCAACAGTTTCCCATGCTTTCAGATTTCTCTTATTGTGCCAGAAGATTTTTGGTTTGCTGTTACCTTCTCTTCCTCTTCGGACAAACTCCCCTCCACAACTTCTTGCTGTGAAACACAATGTAATTCCATAAGCTCTTCGGTGGTCAGCTCTTGGCTATGCTTTTCCACAAGCTCATTGATATCATTGTTATCCACCTCCAGTCCCATGATCTTGGCCAAAGACGCGATCTCGTTGACTACAGGCTCCACAGGTACTATCTCAAACCCCTCAAAGTCACATTCGACAACGCTCTCAGGCCAAAGCTTCTTCCAAGCAGAAGTGAGGGGTCTCTTGGTAACCCCTTCCCACGCCTTTTCGATCATCTTGAGGCAGGCAACGATGTTGAAATGATATTTCCAAAACTCTCTGAGAGTGATATTGGTCCCTTCCGTCACCTCAAAACAACGCTCAAAGAGCGCTTTAGTGTAGAGCTTCTTAAAGTTAGAAATAACCTGCTGGTCCTTAGGCTAGAGTAACGGAGTAGTGTTGGGAGGCAGAAACTGGATCTTGATGAATTTAAATTCTTCAAGAAGGTCATCTTGTAGTGCTGGAGGATGGGCAAGAGCGTTGTCCATAACAAGCAAGATTTGGAGTGGTGGATTCATCTCAAGCAAATATTTTTTCACAGAAGGACCAAACACTTCACTGATCCAATCAGTGAAAAGGTCACGTGTCACCCAAGCCTTGTTGTTGGACCTCCACATGACATTTAGCCTGCTCTTCTGGACGTTACAGTTCCTGAAGGCTCGTGGAGTTTCTGAATGGTAAACAAGCATATTTTAACCAAGTAGCAGCAATTAAAATAGGAAATAAAGAGGGTAGTTACGAATAGATAAAGCTAGGAGTACGACAGGGGTGTGTCTTGTCACCCGATCTCTTCTCCCTCTATAGCGAAGTAATAATGAGAGAGATCAAAGAGAAGCCAGAAATACTATTCGGAGGATATAATATAAACAATATACGCTATGCAGATGACACAGTATTGGTGGCGGATAATGCAACAGACCTACAACAATTATTGGACATTGAAGTATCAGAGAGTGCACAGAAAGGACTATCCTTGAATATCAAGAAAACAGTAACAATTGTGATATCAAAGAAAATGGGGACACCAAAATGTGACATAGAAATAGAAGGGGAAATTCCTAATCAAGTGGATAATTTTAAATACCTAGGGGCACTTATAACATCATATGGAAGATGTACAACAGAGATTAAGAGCAGAATAGGGCAAGCAAAAGCCGCATTTCTGAAAATGAAGAGTATCATATGCAATAAGTCGCTATCAATGAATGTAAGAAAGAGAGTGCTAAAATGCTATATAGAACCAGTTTTGCTGTATGGCGGTGAATCTTGGAATGTAAATGAACAAATTAGGAAGGACTTAGAAGCAACAGAGATGTGGTTTTGAAGACGAATGTTGTGAATTCCTTGGACTGCCAGAGTAACTAACAACGATTGCCTGAAAGAGGCTAATGAAACTAGAACACTATATACAACAATAAGAAAGAGACAAACAGCTTTCTTTGGTCATGTGATGAGAAGAGAAGCATTGGAGAACATCGTGGCAACTGGAAAGAACGAGGGGAAGAGAGGCAGACCAAGAGAAATGATGCTGGATGGATTGAGACGGTGGCATGGAGGAATATCATCAGCAGAGTTAATCCAGAACACCAAAGACCGAGATCTGTGGAGAGCCATGAACGCCTACGCCAGCCGGCACGGCACTTGATGATGATGATGAAACAAGCAGCGGTTTAATTTTGAAATCGCCGCTTGTATTGGCATACAATAGCAGCATGAGACGGTCTTTCAATGGCTTGTGGCCAGGTAATGCATTCTCCTCTGCTGTTATATAGATCCGCTTTGGCATCTTTTTTCCAAAAGAGACCCGTTTCGTCACAATTGAAAACCTGTTGCAGCAGGTAACCCTCAGAAATTACGAGCTTCTTGAAGTCGCCGATGAAATTCTCCGCTGCCTTTGCGTGGGAGCTTACTGCTTCACCGTGCCTCACAACGCTGTGGATGCCGGTTCTTCTCTTAAACTTCTCGAACCACCCACGACTTACCTTAAATACTTCATCTTCGGCCGTTGATGATCCTAGAGTCTTCTTAACGAGCAGACTGAAATCCAAGCACGCTGTCAGCAGCAGGTTTGCAGCTAACGCATGCGTTCCTCGGATTGGCTGGTTTCGTGACGTCAGGCGACTGCAGCGCTCTGCGGTGCTGGCCCAATATAGAGCCCCCCCCCCACCCTCCCCGCACCGCTCTATCCGATCCCCCTTGTCTTCCGACCCTCGCTGTTGCAGGCGCAAAATTCGGGACATCCCATCCCCGGGTCACTCGTTATGCGAAACGTCGCTCGTTCAGCGAGTCATTTTTTAACATTGTTTTTTTGCTCGTTATGCGAATTACTCGTTATGCAAGGTGCTCGTTAAGCGAGGTTCCACTGTATTCGGATTATACTACTAAACATGCACATGGCAACGGTCACACAGTGGTCGGATTACGCCACTAAACATGCACATTTCAACGGTCACACAGTGGTCGGATTACGCCACTAAACATGCACATGGCAACGGTCACACAGTGGTCGGATTACATTACTAAACATGCACATGGCAAAGGTCACACAGCATTCGGATTACATTACTAAACATGCACATGGCAAAGGTCACACAGTATTCGGGTTATACTACTAAACATGCACATAGTAAAGGTCACACAGTATTCGGATTACACTACTAAACATGTTAACAAGAGAGCTTAGGTCAGCGCTACTCTTAAACTTCCGGTGTGCTGATGCCAAGGTAGCGAGTTCAGTCCCTACACTGGTAAATTGGACTAAAATGTTGACTTCTCGTCCTTGACTTTGGGGACGTAAGTTACAAGTACCTGAGAAGTCGGAGTGGGTTCAACCAATGGTGAAGGACACTGGTAATGCTAATCAACACGTAACAATCAGTCCAGTGTACTAGAAGCAATAGCATGTGTATGAACTACGCGTTCAAAGCGGAAAACAAAAGTAAGTGATATCAACAGATAACACTAATAACAGAAACATAGAAGGTTACTATACAATCAGGCATCATAACACACGAGGAGAGGTGTCAACAACTCAACTGACAGGTCTCATTGGGTACTTCTCACACACCCATACAAGACAACTTGCAAGTCGTGTGGGAGGCAAAATGTATGGTTCATTTTATTGCCGTTGGCTCGCTTACAAGCGGTAAACAGTCGCTAATGCAATACACAATATACAGCCACAGAATTATCTAACACAAACTGCTAACCCTATGCTAGTTCTATCTATTAGTGAACACAAAACTCCTAACGCTATTCTAAACGATGTGAACGCCTCAAGTCCAGTCTCCCGTCTACCTAACCTCTCTCCCGTGGTTACACACCACGCGGGGTGACCTTCACCTTCGTGCGTGTTACCTCACATCGCACTCTGCTGGCAAACGTGGCCTGTTGAGTGTCTACTCAACTGTGCTATGGCTTCACGAGGTGTGGTACTATCGAGTCTTTGACACACACCCACCCCTCTTGTGTTGCGTCATCAACTTTCACTCATTGGTTGTGACGCAAGAGGTTCCTAAACAAAAAATTAGTGTCTCTAATTTTTGTCAAAGACTCTAGATAACCTGGCTTTGGGCATTCCAATAGACTATTAATAACTATTGTCACAATGTAGCAAAGCCTTACTTGGCTACTGGCAATCGCCACAAACTTGACTGGTTGGCGTGAGCCCCTTCTCACATGCTATATTATATTTATCAGAGGTATGTCTGAACCGGACCGTTGTCTTATAAGACCTGCCCTCACATAGTAAATTAACTTACTACCCATACAAAGTTGACTTTCTTAGGGTCAACACATGAATTATTTCATGTCCCCCATATAATATTTAACAGCCATTCTACAAGAGTGTGTGCGACAGGCTTTACCTCCTTCGCTTCCGCGCGTAAGACTTTATTTCACTGTTAATTTAGTTCTTCGTTGTCTATTATGTCCCCTGGCCCCATAGTTATCTGTCTTTGATTTACAAATAGTGTATGCAATTTATATGTTTGTTTTTCTGTTTGTTTGTGTGTTTGGATGTAATAAATCTACTAATCTAATTTCTATCCTCTATTTATAAATTCTATGTGTATGTATGTTAGTTTTTTGAGTGTCATAATTTGGTTCAATGTGGCCACAAAGAGGTGTATAACACTAATTCGTGACTACATTCACTTGTCATGAAACCCAAAATACTGTAATCTAAGTTCTAAACTATATTACAGACAACACATTCACACTAACACAATTTCACTAACGAAAACTTTACATTCTAACATACCATTCTAATTCTATAACTAAGTATTTAATGTGTTACCTAAATTTATTAAATTTGTTATGTTAATTATATGATATGATTATATTACTTCTTATTTTTTCCTAATCTAAGTGATGTAATCTAACTATTTAAATGCAATTGTTGTGATGTGAGTTATGTACCTTAATTAAATGGATTATGTGACCACAATTTATGTACTTTTCTAAATACTATGCTAAATAATGTTTTTAAATGCACAAAGGAATTATATGAGTGATGTTCTTAATCTAACTGGTGTAAATGCTGTATGTTACCTTATCTACTCTTTTTAATCTATTATGATGTCAAATGATGATACTAATAAATGGTAATATTTGAAAGATGGTATGGTTTCATTAAGATGGAATAAACTAACTACAATGAAACTAAGTGAAATATAACAATCTAAATGGTACTTTTCATATCATAAATTTAATTTAACTTGTAATAAACTATTCTTATGTCTAAACTAATATTCTAATCTAATTTTAATGGGTTAATTACTGTACTAACTACATTATTAAAATAAATGAGAACTGTTATAGTTCCTAACCTACATCTAATTTATCACTATCTTAAAATATTATATTACATATCACAATAAGTTTATATACATAGTATTTGGTTTACACAGGTTAGTAGTTGCCTTCATGTATGTGCAATGGTTGTATAGGCATAATATAACCACACATTTTGCCTGGGCATCTGAAATACATTACACAGTCATCTTAATGTTCTCTCGGTAGTGCACGTGTAGAGTTCGCTGGTGTTGTAGCTCTGTCTTTTCGTGTCTGTAATTAAGCACTGTTCTGACACTGTTTTCTGCGGTTCATATATATGATACACCGGAATGGAGCTTAGTTGGAAATGAGCTGTCCTAGTTCACACGGTGGTATCTAAGTATAGCAGCACAGTTCTTAATCTGATGTCCACGGACACATGATAGTTCATTGTTTTGGTACATGACTACACCAACAATGTGGATATGTATGTAAGCTATTTTACATCTTATATTATCAGA
Source organism: Cepaea hortensis (assembly GCA_963921405.1). Classification (NCBI taxonomy): domain Eukaryota; kingdom Metazoa; phylum Mollusca; class Gastropoda; order Stylommatophora; family Helicidae; genus Cepaea; species Cepaea hortensis. Next base: position 64,013,469 of record OY992879.1, read on the forward strand.
TATTCATGTACCAACCATCACTCTACATTTACTGTTGGATTTCAGGTATTTTTACCCCAGATGGTAAAACTAGTGACCACCTGAATATCCGGTCATTTTGATGCACACCACTATGTATGACCGTGATCAGGGAGTTGTCGGTCTGGACAATGCAGTGAACATCCGTCAGAACTCGATGGAGCCTTCTCACCGTATAGATGAAGCCTAGGGCTGCAACTGTGATATGGAATCTTTGGACTCAGCATGTGTGATCTTACTGCTCACGCAGCAAAGCGGATGGAAGATGCCCTCAAAAAAAAAATTGGCCTAGTACTGCAGTGATGGAGATTCTGCTGGCATATGACCTAAGATAATAAATGAGCCTAGGATTAGGCAAGCGGAGGGATTGGAATATTTACAAAAAAGGATCTTCAATTTTGACAATGCAGGAATTAATAATGCATCTTTCACATTTCATTTCCAGAAGATTTTAAGAGATTGGAAAATATATTTGTAATTTCTGAGTAATTTACTAATCCCAAAAGGTTTCTGACCTGTTTCTTTCTGTTAGACATGGTCAGATTCATAATTTTGGTACTACTTTTCAGGTCAGTCTACAGTTGGACTTGAGAAATGACATGACCCAAAAATGAATTTATTTTAGGCATAATTTGACTTTGCTGGTTTGACAGTGAGACCGAAGCGTCGCACTCTGTCAAAGGCATGTCTCAGTTTCAGTAGGTGTATTGTCCAGTCATCAGTATTCTGATTTATTCATGTGTATTCTATAAGTTCACTACATGTATGCCCCTCGTCGGATTTGCCAGTCTCACTAACTAGTGTAGTTGCGTTGTGTATGTCTGTCGTCTGATCACTTGGTGTTGGTGCAATCTGTTCGTCTGTCACTACTTCTGTCTCTTGTCTTGAAAAGTGAGGTTTCCGCATGTTGACATGGAATATCTCTAAGTGTCTGTTTATCGATATTTCATAGTCAACATGTACCATGGTTATGTGCCACTTTGAATGGTCCTTGACATTTCGTTTGTATGGAAGTAGCCTAAATCTGTCTTGATCAAGTTCCAGATTACTTGTTTTTGCACATTTGTTTGTGTGCTTGTAGTAGAACTGACCCTTCCTCTATCAAATGGCTTGGGTGCCAGTGTAGAGGGTTGTATTTCAGCTGTAGGATGTTTACCCTTGAACTTTTGTATCAATTGATGACAGCCATTACCAGCAAATAGATTATGACAAAATAATTTTATGTTATTGAAAAAACTTGGCCTGGCATTGCTGTATGCACGATGACCTGCACATGGTGTTTTGTGTGCATTGTTTAGCACACCTAACTGATGTTGTTCAAGTAACACCTGTTCATGGTTACTAGTAATATGACATGTAGTTGAAATGCCATTATTACGTCTAACGAACCAAGATGCATTCTTGGTCATTTTGGCTTTGCCTTTTGACAATTTTAAGTATGGAGACACATTAAAATCAGATTTCTGCTGGTGTATAAGTTTTTGTGTGTTTTTGTCATCTGTGCTGGTTGGAAAAAGCATTAGTAGTGTCTCATTTTGCAATGGGTCATGATGTTTTGAAGTGTCAACTCTGGTTGTTGCCTTAGCTGCATTTAATTTCTCCCATGCAACTATTTCTTCACTAGTACATTGTTTCAGTTGAGGTAAGCACCCCAAAATTAAATCTGTACAAGGGTTGTTAAGTATTGCACAAGTAAAGGTACCGGAAAGAAAAGGAGAATCAATACGGGCTTTTGCCAAAGGGTAAATTTCAACGTTACCCGAAAAGGTTCGGCATTTCACAGTGTCACCTGTGTAATCACCCGGACTCACTAGTTCTTTTCGAAGACCAATAAGGGTGCTGCCGCTATCCAGCAAACATTGGCATGGTACATCATTGACCATTGCATTGTGGAACACTAACTTGCCTCTGGAGGCTAATGCTGCATTCACACTCTCAGATGAGCATGGTACTGTATGTCCACATTCCAGTATTCCGTCTGCATGGAATTGGTGACATCGTTCACAGCCGTCAAAGCTTAATATATCGTTAGCAGCACACACATCCTCTGCTTGGTTAGTTGGTAAGTCACTTTCAATCTCACACTCATTCTCACTACCACTATCTGAAGAGGTGTCAATCAACATAGCGTTGTTAGCTTTCAAACGTTGGCGGCCAAGGCACTTATTAGAATAATGGCCATAAGAGGAACAAAAAAAACATTTGATTGCACGCCTGTATGCAGACCGTTTGCTTTGCTGCTTCTTGATCACATTTTCAAGATGCGCCGGATAATTCGGCGATTTGTCGCACATAGCATAAGTGTCGTGCATTAGTTGACAGTACATGCATATGGAAACTTTTCTGTCTTTCTTATCATACTTCTGAAAAGGTTTTCTGTTACCCTGATAGTTTTTTGATTGGTCTTTGACAAAGGAAACTATCTCAGAGTCACTTGAGGTCTTAAAAATCTTTCTGTTAGAAGAAAAATATGCTGAGCCTTTTTTTTCGAACTGCTCGATGTTTTCAATGTCTGACTGCTGCAAAAACTTAGCAAAAGGAGAAGGTATAGTAGATATACACTTGTCCATAGCTATTAGGTTTTTTAATCTATCAAAGTCTTTTCCTATGTTAGCTGCTTTAAGCCACCTGTTTAGTACACTCTGCACATTTGAAAAATAATCTATAAAAGTTTCACTAGGTTTAGGTTTTAAATTTGAGAACTGAACCTGATACCCAGGGGCATCAAGTAAAAAGTGCTGCATAATCCTATCATGGATGTATTGATAGCTAGATCTAAGTTCAATAGGAATAGACTCTATTACTTTAAGGGGCTCACCACTTAGATTCTTCATGTAAATCGGAGCCCACATATCTAAAGGAACTTGGTGATATTTAAATTGGTACTCTACATTCTCTGTCCAGGCAGATATGGAGTCCTCTTTACAATATGGTTTGATAATATTTTTGTATTTGTTGAACTTATTTTCCTCTTGTTGACTTCTTAGTTTAGTGGCAGAGATCTCTGCGTGTGAGTCTACATCCATGCTTTTCATTTTTAATTGTGTCTCTGATTCTACCTGAATTTGTTTTTCTTTAACTCTTGCCATTTCATCTATCTCTTTTTGCTTTAGATCTAATTCCTTTTGTTTTAATTCTTTCTCTTGATCTAATTGTTTTTGTTTCATCTCCTTATCATGTTCTCTTTCTCGTGCGCGTTCGTCCCTCTCCGCATTCTCTTTTCGTGTTTGTTCCTCTTTTGTTTCTTTAAATTTCTGATCAACATATTGTTGTAGTTCTTTTCCTGTTAATTCTAGTTCTTTGCCTGCTTTTATGAAATCTGATAAAGTTGCCATCTTACTTTAGTACTTGGCTAACAGTGATAGGCAATGATGACTTTAATCAGTTATTTATCTTTGATATGTTATGTTTGTTCTTATCTGATCACTATCAGTTGTGCTTTCTGTTTTTACCCTGCCCAGATTTATCTTGCAGAAAAACAGAGTATACAAATATGTCAACGCGTTACAAGCTGAACAAGAGATGCACTATTAATCAAATTGCATGACAAAATATATAAGTGTACTCAGCTTAATGTGGGAACGAAGCTCCTTTGACACAGGTCACCTTGTTTGGTACACTGGGGTGGCGACACGTTTCGTACGTAGCACACGGTATTTGGCCCACAGGTGTATGTGCACAGCTGTTGTTTGCCCTCTGATATATAGGGCAGCAGTAAACACGCCTACTAAACGATATGATTTACTCGACAACTAAGGACAATGACTTAGACAATGACAGACTTACGAACACCTAGAATATGTATTAATTAATTTTAATGTCAATGTCCTGTCTTTGTTTTAAACAATAATTGCCTTTCGTTACTAACCTAGTTAATTTCTGTAAACGTTGTGCAGCTAAGTATCAGATGCTTAGCCCGAAAATAGTTCCATCGTGACGATAAGCAAAGAGAAAATAGACCCAAAAATGAATAAATGCTTGTAAAGAAATCAAAATAACATAATAATGTGTCAATAAATAAATATATTCATTTAGTAACTTAAATAAGTAAATAATAAACAATATACAGCACAGATTCAGGCAGGCCGCCGCTAAGCGATTTTGTAAACACTCGACTGCTTTATGCTAATGACGCAGAACAACTGTCTGTCAATCAATCTACGTCATCGCGCAGCGCTATTTTTAGATCTCAAAAATCAATATTGTCGGCTGCCTGTGTATTCCTGCGCCGTGAATCATGTTTGGTGCTTATTCAAGAATAAATTGGTAAATATATGAATAAATATAAGAAAATAAGAATATTAATACTTACAGCTTCGAAGAATACATGATTTCATTCAATAAATATATCATAAACACAATTAAACACTATTTTGTCACGATAGGCATATTTCTAGCTCGCAAATTCTCCTGTCTGCACAAATTATCGTTACTACAAAAATTAATCCCTAGTCTGGAGCCCGTGGATGAGTGGATTAGCTTGAACTTTTCGTTCAAGCTTCACTTCTTGACACCACAATTACCCTTTTACTGTGGGTATTAGCTTGGCGCTTTCGTCCAAGCACCACTTTCTGACACCACAATTACCCTGGCCTGTCAACAACTCAACTGACAGGTCTCATTGGGTACTTCTCACACACCCATACAAGACAACTTGCAAGTCGTGTGGGAGGCAAAATGTATGGTTCATTTTATTGCCGTTGGCTCGCTTACAAGCGGTAAACAGTCGCTAATGCAATACACAATATACAGCCACAGAATTATCTAACACAAACTGCTAACCCTATGCTAGTTCTATCTATTAGTGAACACAAAACTCCTAACGCTATTCTAAACGATGTGAACGCCTCAAGTCCAGTCTCCCGTCTACCTAACCTCTCTCCCGTGGTTACACACCACGCGGGGTGACCTTCACCTTCGTGCGTGTTACCTCACATCGCACTCTGCTGGCAAACGTGGCCTGTTGAGTGTCTACTCAACTGTGCTATGGCTTCACGAGGTGTGGTACTATCGAGTCTTTGACAAGAGGAAACTAATAACAGAAACATAGAAGGTTACTATACAATCAAGCATCATAACACACGAGGAGAGGAAACTAATAACAGAAACATAGAAGTTTACTAAACAATCAGACATCCAAACACACGGGGAGAGGAAACTAATAACAGAAACATAGAAGGTTACTATACAATCAAGCATCATAACACATGAGGAGAGGAAACTAATAACAGAAACATAGAAGGTTACTATACAATCAAGCATCATAACACATGAGGAGAGGAAACTAATAACAGAAACATAGAAGGTTACTAAACAATCAGACATCCAAACACACGGGGAGAGGAAACTAATAACAGAAACATAGAAGGTTACTATACAATCAGACATCCAAACACACGGGGAGAGGAAACTAATAACAGAAACATAGAAGGTTACTATACAATCAAGCATCATAACACATGAGGAGAGGAAACTAATAACAGAAACATAGAAGGTTACTAAACAATCAGACATCCAAACACACGGGGAGAGGAACTAATAACAGAAACATAGAAGGTTACTATACAATCAGACATCCAAACACACGGGGAGAGGAAACTAATAACAGAAACATAGAAGGTTACTATACAATCAAGCATCATAACACACGAGGAGAGGAAACTAATAACAGAAACATAGAAGTTTACTAAACAATCAGACATCCAAACACACGGGGAGAGGAAACTAATAACAGAAACATAGAAGGTTACTATACAATCAGACATCCAAACACACGGGGAGAGGAAACTAATAACAGAAACATAGAAGGTTACTATACAATCAAGCATCATAACACATGAGGAGAGGAAACTAATAACAGAAACATAGAAGGTTACTAAACAATCAGACATCCAAACACACGGGGAGAGGAAACTAATAACAGAAACATAGAAGGTTACTATACAATCAGACATCCAAACACACGGGGAGAGGAAACTAATAACAGAAACATAGAAGGTTACTATACAATCAAGCATCATAACACACGAGGAGAGGAAACTAATAACAGAAACATAGAAGGTTACTAAACAATCAGACATCCAAACACACGGGGAGAGGAAACTAATAACAGAAACATAGAAGGTTACTATACAATCAGACATCCAAACACACGGGGAGAGGAAACTAATAACAGAAACATAGAAGGTTACTAAACAATTAGACATCCAAACACACGGGGAGAGGAAACTAATAACAGAAACATAGAAGGTTACTATACAATCAGGCATCCAAACACACGGGGAGAGGAAACTAATAACAGAAACATAGAAGGTTACTATACAATCAAGCATCCAAACACACGTGAGAGGAAACTAATAACAGAAACATAGAAGGTTACTATACAATCAAGCATCATAACACATGAGGAGAGGAAACTAATAACAGAAACATAGAAGGTTACTAAACAATCAGACATCCAAACACACGGGGAGAGGAAACTAATAACAGAAACATAGAAGGTTACTATACAATCAGACATCCAAACACACGGGGAGAGGAAACTAATAACAGAAACATAGAAGGTTACTAAACAATTAGACATCCAAACACACGGGGAGAGGAAACTAATAACAGAAACATAGAAGGTTACTATACAATCAGGCATCCAAACACACGGGGAGAGGAAACTAATAACAGAAACATAGAAGGTTACTAAACAATTAGACATCCAAACACACGGGGAGAGGAAACTAATAACAGAAACATAGAAGGTTACTAAACAATTAGACATCCAAACACACGGGGAGAGGAAACTAAAAACAGAAACATAGAAGGTTACTATACAATCAGGCATTATAACACATGGGGAGAGGAAACTAATAACAGAAACATAGAAGGTTACTATACAATCAGGCATCCAAACACACGGGGAGAGGAAAACTGCACCCCTCCCCCCCTCCCACACACACACACTGGGTGTGTCGGTGGTGCAGTAGTTAGCACTATGGACTGTTGGTCCGGTGCTCATATGTTCCTATGACCACTGAGGCTGAGATTTTTGTGGAAGGCAGAGTTATTACTGAACAGAAACAACAACAACTGCTAATGTGAGGATGGAGATCGAAGCTGCCATTGTGGCACTGACATGGACTGTCAATAGCTCGCTTACGTCTCTTAATATTGTCTAATTCTGAGCCCAATCTCAGGAGCAGTACAGGTTGTGTCATGAGTAGCTTCACGTCTGGAGGCCTCATATTATTGGGAACCTGTCTGGATCTGTTGTTCAAGTCATGGAGGGTGCAAGGCAATGAGAGAGCTGACCTACCATCTTCAACAATACCAGGCATTGTCACAATGAAGATGGACAGATCGGACATACTGCTGACATGACATGTTCGGTTCATGGCACCAACGCTTGATGAGTCTTCTCCATCGTTCAGCTGGGTAATCGACACGGGAACTGGTGGAAATTTCCAGGTCACGCGAACCATTGGAACGTTAACTAACCACTTTCCAACAAGCACAATCAGCAGCATATATTTTGACTTTTGTTGGGATAGACTGAGCACATATGGGCGTGTCCCGAGTGTAATGTCGTCGATATTTCACCATAACCATAACCAAAACATAATCATATTAGTTGGCCGGATGGGAACAATCCGTCATCAGCTTGTGCCGTGTCCACTGTGAGCGCTGACAGTCAAGGATCTCCATACATTTATGGCCTGATGGTGTCCGGTTGCTAGTGTCTTCCATAAAGACTCCCGACTGAGTTTAAGGCCTTGTGAGTAACCCGCCGCCTCATCCAGAGTTTCCCAGGTCGCTATGTCGAACAGTATCCACCAAATCGTACACTACATTGCTGTACCCACATGGAGATCAATCCACCCAGTTGTTAATGCTGAGGTTCAGATGCGCAGGGAGAAGTCCCAAAAGTGTTGCTTTAGTATTACCGTGATCTCCTCGGATATGTGATACATCCTGAACGTTGGCCACAGCATCTGTTGGGCACTGGTCACATCTAGACATATCCTCGGATATGTGGTACATCCTGAACGTTGACCGCAGCATCTGTGGGGCACTGGTCACATCTAGGCATATCCTCGGATATGTGATACATCCTGAACTTTGACCGCAGCATATGGTGGGGCACATTTAGGCATATCCCCGGTTATGTGATACATCATGAACGTTGACCGCAGCATCTGGTGGGGCACTGCTCACATCTAGACATATCCTCGGATATGTGATACATCCTGAACGTTAGCCGCAGCATCTGTTGGGCACTGGTCACATCTAGACATATCCTCGGATATGTGATACATCCTGAACGTTGACCGCAGCATCTGGTGGGGCACTGCTCACATCTAGACATATCCTCGGATATGTGATACATCCTGAACGTTAGCCGCAGCATCTGTTGGGCACTGGTCACATCTAGACATATCCTCGGATATGTGATACATCCTGAACTTTGACCGCAGCATCTGTTGGGCACTGGTCACATCTAGACATATCCTCGGATATGTGATACATCCTGAACTTTGACCGCAGAATATGATGGGGCACTGCTCACATCTAGATATATACTCGGATATGTGATACATCCTGAACGTTGGCCGCAGCATCTGTTGGGCACTGGTCACATCTAGACATATCCTCGGATATGTGATACATCCTGAACTTTGACCGCAGCATATGGTGAGGCACTGGTCACATCTAGACATATCCTCGGATATGTGATACATCCTGAACTTTGACCGCAGAATATGATGGGGCACTGCTCACATCTAGATATATACTCGGATATGTGATACATCCTGAACGTTGGCCGCAGCATCTGGTTGGTTGCTGATCACATCTAGACATATCCTCGGATATGTGATACATTCTGAACGTTGGTCACAGCATCTGGTGGGGCACTGGTCACATCTAGGCATATCCTCGGATATGTGATAGATCCTGAACGTTGGCCGCAGCATCTGGTTGGTTACTGATCACATCTAGACATATCCTCGGATATGTGATACATCCTGAACGTTAGCCACAGCATCTGGCGGGGCACTGGTCACATCTAGGCATATCCTCGGATATGTGATACATCTTGAATGTTGGCCGCAGCATCTGGTGGGGCACTGGTCATATCTAGGCACCACGTAGAGCCTAACATGAGCACTAGGAAATGCCAATTGTAGTAAAGATACCTGAGAGATATTTACTCCGTCATCATCCATTATTATGGCTAGCATGACATGTCCAATACGCTCCAATGCATGCAAACGTGCTCATCACTTTACTCTTTATAACCCGACTCTGCTAGCCACGACTGCGAAGAGTATTTTACCTTAACGTTGGAAGAGTGATCGGCCTGACTCGGGTAATACTGTAATAATGGACTCGTTTTGAACACTGGGGATGTAGAGTACGCAAGTTTGTTTTCCCCATTCCACACTATTGTATTTGTGCCTCTGTCCGGACTTTAGGCCAAGGTCATGTTATTTTAGATCGTTTTGACACACGTCGCGACTAGATGCTGACTTGTAGCGGACTGTCGTTCAACTGTCACTGTCTCACACTACGACTGGCGTTTGAAGCAACTGAATATCCAGTCACACGTGTCACGATAATGCGTAAACATGAATAATAGGCAATCAGATATCACACATTGACTGGTAGACGTAAGTAAATAACCAATCACAGATTACATGTTGACTGGCACATGTGGAAAATAGCCAATCACACACTGATTGCTACACATTGAGAATAGTCAATCGCACATCACTCGTTAATAGGTACATAATCCCACAATATTCAGTTCTAAGATTAAATCATTTAAGATAAGTAACTTTATTGTTTTCAAGCAGTGTTTTAGAGTAGTTGTGTGTCTGTTTGTGTTTGCTAGTTCTGTACTTGACGAAGACTTTAACCGCAACGTCCATTTTGTTTCTTGTAATCGTGTTGTAGTAAAGCTCAGAATCTACTTTTCGTTATTTGGTGATTCATTCATTAACGTTAAATCAGTACTACTGTATAGGTCAGACACATGGAGAACATCTAACACGAAAACAAATAAATAACACACAGTCATTAACTGGTGCATGTGCAAACCAGAAGGACTATAACGATTTGACAAAATCGACAATGTGAAACACGCGGGGGGAAAAAAAACTAGACAAATACCAGTGAATAAAAAAGCAAATACAAGATGCTTACGCATTTATCTGGAATCTGCTGGGCAAAAGAAATATATAAAAAAAAAAAAGAACTAAGAACACACACGAAAGAGAAATTGAGTCAGAAATAAATAATAATGGGATAAAATGGTAGATGACCTGGGGGTGAGTTTCTTGGGGATCTAATCCCCAATGGGAGTTCAAGTGCGAAAGAAGAAAAAAAAAGAAAATCATGGTACACTGCCTGTGGTACTTTTGACAGACGCAAAATCACGACTTCAGGCTTTCCATTCTGAGAAATTGCAGAGCTATAGACACTATTATCTGAACTAGGCAGCCAGCGGAAGGTCAACTTACAACGAGAGAGTTGATCAACTAGCTATGGAAGGTTGTGATATATCTATTATCATTCCTCTCAGTGTTTCCAACGATCCAGAAGCTTATCTAACTTTTCGACACGAACCTGCTTCCCTACTGACTAATTTCTTCAGCGCTATTTTTGGATTGAATGTTCTGGAAGCTGTCAAAGAAATGAGCACAGAGTGGAGTTACAAATGCATTCATCTGATTGGTTAAATTAGCTGAATCTGACGGTTGAAAGTTTGTAGAAAGTTTGAGCTGACACCGACTGAAGAGTTAGCGTTCACTTGGCCATGTAGACTGTCGAGGGACTCACCATTTTTGTGATTCTCCATTTTTTGGATGTTTAAGTTTCATTTGTTTTCTTTTGGGACAAGGTAAGATCACAATTCAGCACACGTATTCTGACAATACCTGAAGATGTTGTAATGAAGGTATGTTGAATTGTGTAAAACTGTGTCGCTGGGAAAGTATTGTTTCACTGAGAAGATAAACTGATGTCTCGCTTTTCTGAAACGACTTCAGCAGCTGCCCCACTAATGATTGTCTGCATGCTTAAGTTCCATTTCCTATGCATGATATGTTTATGTGTTATAGAAATTGTTCACTATAAATGCTCATCATGAGCTGTGAAAACTGTTCTTGATAAATGCATATTAGGTGCATTCTTCTTTATGATGTGAGAACTGTCTTGATAAATGCACGTCATTGAGCATTATTTCGTATGCGGTAGAAATGTTCTTAATAATCTGTGTCTTGAAATAATGTGCACTTATTCAATATGATTCTCCAGTTTTATATTTTTCTTTCCATCCATCCATCATGTGCCATGCTGGTAAGCGTGGGCGGTCATGTTCTGCCATCTCACTCGATCAACAGAGTCGTGGATCAGTTCCGTGTTTCTGTCTCGACCATGCCACAAGGCCAAGCCATCCAGATACTTGTTTCTAGGTCTTCCCCTTGGTCTGTTCCCCTCGATCTTACCAGTTGTCACCAAGTTCTCCAAATCATTTCTTCTCATAACATGCCCAAAAAATTGTGACTGTCTACGTCTAATGTCTCTGATCAGTTTACGATCTTCATTTGTTTCTTGAAGGACTTGTTCATTGGTCTTTCTGGCTGTCCATGGTATTCTTTGCATTTTCCTCAGAAACCACATTTCTACAGCCATCAGATGTTTTTCAGCCTGGCTGCTCATTGTCCAAGCTTCACATCCATATAAAAGTACAGGTTCTATGTAGCATCTCAACACTCTTTTTCTCGTTTCAATTGACATCTTTTTATTGGTCAGTATGTTTTTCATCTTGCTAAAGGCTACTTTTGCCATGGCGATCCTTGTTCTAATCTCTTCAAGGCATCTCCCATCAGATGTTATTACTGTTCCGAGATAATTGTACCTATTCACTTGTTGAAGAATATTCCCATTTACTTGTATATTACACTGTGGTATTTCGTTCTTCCTAGTGACGACCATAATCTGTGTCTTTTTACAATTTAATTCTAACCCTTGTTGTTCACTGTGTGTAACAATCGCATCTACTAAATTTTGCAGGTCCTGTTCATTGTCTGCAATCAAGACTGTATCATCTGCATATCTAATGTTATTGATGCATCGTCCCCCAATGTTGATTCCTTCCATATTTTCAATATTTCTGAAAATATTTTCACTGTACAGGGAAAACAGATCTGGAGACATTACACATCCCTGTCTCACACCTCTCTTAATAGGCTGATATTGGCTTACTTCATTATCAACTCTTATGGCAGCTTGTTGTTTCCAATATATGTTTTTTACAAGTCTAAGGTCTTTCCCATCAATTTGTAGATCTTCAAGCATCCTTATCATGTTGACATGTCTCACTTTATCAAAAGCCTTTGTGTAGTCAATAAAGCAAAGGTGTAGATCTTTGTTTACTTCTATAGAACGTTCGATTACGGTTCTCAGTATATACACAGCATTTACTGTACCCTTGCCTACTACAAACCCACATTGTTCTTCTCCTATTTCAGGTTGTATTTTCCTCCTAACTCTTTGCATGATAATTCTTAGCAAAATCTTCGTGATGTGACTCATTATACTAATTGTTCGATGTTGATCACATTCCAAGGCTCCTGATTTCTTTGGGATTGCAATAAATACAGAATTACATAACTCATGAGGTATATTTCCAGTATCATATATTGTATTAAGCAGACTGGTAACTTTATCTATTCCATATTCTTCTAAAGCATTTTCTTTACATATGTTATAAGAATGGGAGAAATAATGCCATGTTCTTTTATGGGATTATTGATTATGTAGGATAGATAGACACATGGTGCTTACATTTTGCAGGACGCTGCACTCGATGACAGCATTGTATAATGGCTGTTGATGACATTTTTGGGTTTTTGCATTCAGCAATCTACCAAAACGCTTTCTGAACGATTATCGTTTACCTCCATGAATGAGCGACATAATGTAGTTCGCTGATAATTTTAGTGCAATTATAACCCTTGCAATACATCCGTAACCCCTTCTCCACGGAGATAGGCTTTGAGGGACTTTACGTTCATGTGTTCAAATCTTCGTTGATATTATGAGATGGATGAATATCTATCCGGTGGTGGATCTCACTAATTTTTATGATCATTATTTTATGGATAGATTTATGTGGTTTATTGTTTGTGAATATCTCACATGTGAATGTTGATTCATTGGTTCTTTTTAGGGATGGCAACTATAACCTGGGATGATGTCATTATCTTACCATGACGCGTTGTCTTATCATGATGTCTTTATCTCAACATGATGTCATTATCTTACCATGACGTGTTGTCTTATCATGACGTCTTTATCTCAACATGATGTCATTATATTATCATGACGTCCTTATCTTATCATGACGTACTTGTCTTTTCACGAGGTCCGTATCTTATCATGACGTTTTGTCTCATCATGACGTTTTGTCTGATCATAATGTCATTCCCTCATTATGACGTCTTTATCTCCTCATGACATATGTGTCTTATAATGAGTCTTTATCCCACGACGTCTTTGTCTTATCATGACGACAGTATCTCATTCTGATGTCTTTATCTTATCATGACATCCTCATCATATCATGACGTCCATATAACATCATGGCATTTAGGTTTTCTTCAACTGTATAGCGTTTGGTTTTTGTGTTTATATCACCAGAGAAATGGGTGATGTGGTTTGGCTTTACCAATATGAACTTAGTTACACTTACTTGATATGCTGATGACGGTTGAGTTGTTCTGAACCATGAACATAGCACGGGAAGGCCTTCTTTATCTTTGATGACCCGAGGAGTTTGCCTTTTGATTTACATAAACAGTACATTTCTATTATCTGGAAGGACCACCCGGCCTCAACAGATTCCAGCCATTTCATCGCAAGTTAAGTATTAAAGTACAGTCCAATAATTAATTGTGTTGCGTATCCCTTACGGGACGTTGCAGTCAACACCAGCATTTTCAGCTGCTGTTGATGTACTAGGCAAGTGTTACGTTCAGTAGTTTGCCATTGCTTTCTGAACGACCGGCCTCTATACCTTTTTCGAAAAAACCAGCACCAATAAACAATCCGTATTTATTGCAGTGCCAAATGTGAATTTACATGACATCTAGAGAAGCCTTACTTTATCCCGTCTCATCATTTGGAGATGAAGAATTTACCTAGGAAAGACTTTGTTAAGATCTTTCTTACTGCAGCAGAGAGATGGATATTAACATTTTTTTTTCCAAGAGGACTACTATTTTTCGGGAACTCACATTCATGATAGTTTAGTGAAAATACGATGTACATTTACAACAGATATAATTTATACTTGTGAAAAAGCTGAACTTAGTTTATCACGATTTTATATATGGGATTAAATATTTCATTTACGTTGCTATATTTTTGTCAAGAAGATCATCGATCTACCCGCAGCCCAATCATTTGTCCCAATATAGTATTTGTGTTAAAACACGAGTTGGAGTCTATTCCTTGTTGAATTGTGTTCAGCATTTTGTTTATTACAGTTGGTACAACAGACATTGGTTATCATTTATATCTGGAGCTATAGGTGGCTGGGAGATCTCACGGGGCCACATTTTATTCTCAGAGTTGAGTATACACCTCTTTGTCCTCGGTAACTTCCCAAAGCTCCTACGCCTTCTATGGCAAACCCTATATATATATATATTTCTTCAGAGTTGGGACATTACACGTATCTCTCTTTATTCCACTCTTGGGGGTTCGTGAGCCGTTTTCCGGTTTTCTTATAAAGGCTTATTACAAAGGAATTGGTAACTCATTCCTCCCGGTAATTTCCCATACATTGTTTATATTTTCATTACCACGCCACAAAGGTGCGATATAAAAGCAAATAGATGTACCAGTCACATACCACCAACAGAAAAGCAAATAGATGCACCAATCATATGCCACCAACAGAAAAGCAAATAGATGCACCAATCGCATACCACCAACAGAAAAGAAACATCAAATCAATCAGAAAGCTGCTATTAACAGCACAAGAGGACCACCATTGTATGGACACACCAGAATAATTCATTCCGCGCTTCAAAATTGGAAACAATCAATTACATGCATACACAATTAAAGATTGTCAAATAGACCATGTGGACACGTGGATTGACACTGCATCAGCAGATCATATATTCCAAGATTGAGCTGACATATCTAAGCAAACCTTCTGACCTAGGGAAACATCAATGGCAGCTAAGCTCTATGGACCATCAAGTGAGCTAAATAAAGACAGCGCAGTTTACACAAGAGACAAGAGACAACATTTCAGTTATAGAACATTCATTTCAAGCGAATGAAAGAAAAAGAAGACGAAGAGGATGAGCACAAAGAAGATGAGTATGATGAAGTTTATAATGATGACACATTGATTGGTACACGTAAGAATATCCAATCACACGTTAAATGTTAATTGATACACAAAGAAAACCAAACACACATGATAAGTTTATTATTAAATATTAATGATCATCATTGGCACCATGTCGTCTTGACAGACGATAACTTATTACATTGTGTTTCAAAAAATCATTATAACTACAACCCATGGCGGTGGCGAATATGACTGATCAGGCCAAATGACATTATAAATGTTCGCCCACACTGGACGCATGTGAACACAAAGTTATTTCCACCATCATACACCATCTTACGTCTCACACGCTCGGTGTGTGACATATCTGCAATAATTTTCTCCTTTGTCTTTATTCCATTTCTGATATTTGCCCTTCATGCAACACGTTCAGCGGCGACTTGCTCCCAATGTGCATTAGCAATGCCTGTATCAATCATGTCCCGCTTACAAACATCTTTGTATCGTAGTAGAGGCCGACCCTGAGATCTTCTACCCATCAGAGTAGACAGGAAACGATGGCGGTAGCGCTTGATCTCGAGGATGCGTACAATAGAGTTCGATATGATATTTTGATGACCGAACGGATGGATAACGGGGTCAATCCCTGGTTGGTGAACTGGATAGCAGCCGTCCTACATTCTCGCCTGGTTGCTCTCCGTCTGGGTGCATGGACCTCAAAGCCACATATTTTAACCCCGGGACTGCCACAGGGATCAGCAATCTCACCGGTGCTCTTTAATGTGTATACGAGCAAGATTGCAAACCTAGAAGCACCAGGGGTTGGAAGGATACTAACATTTGCAGATTATATTCTTGCATATAGGCAGGGCAGAGATAGGGAGCAAACAGCCCAGGAGTTACAGGCAACAGTAGACAATGTGATTGACTGGTGCACTGAAATGAGTGCTGTCATCCACCTAGAAAAGGCAGCTGTTTTGTGGTGCTCTCTGGACAACAGGATTGTGAGAGCTGATGTCCCAAGCCTCACGATAGATGGTAGAAGCGTCAACAGAGAGAACAAACTGAAGTATCTGGGAATCACATTTGACAGGAGCCTGTCCTTCAAGGACCATGTGTAGACGGTTGTGACACGGTCTCAAAAGGGACTCAATGCACTTAAAAACTGTGGCTGCAAGGGACACAGAGCAGAGAATGCTTTTCACACTATACCAGCACTTTATCCTCTCAGTGATTGATTATGGACTAGGACTGCTCACTGTCTCAAAGAGCCAGCTGGTGAAATTAGAGAGCATTCATTCTGGGATGCACCAGAGACACCCCAGTTGTGTGTATGCGTTACATCCTTGGTTTGCCGTTTGTTGCAGGCAAAGGCATACCTCAGAGTAGCTGCAGACACAGATCACCCGTTGCATGAGGCGCTGGACGCCGTTAAGGGTCAGCGACTGATAAGAGGGAAATCATGGATGGCTCAGGCGGAGGATACGATCAGGCAGGTGTACCCCTTGGAGAACATTAGGAGAGGAGAAGAGTGGGTCAGAGTGTCAGCGGAGCTGTAAGACTTGTGCAGAGTTATAATCATATTGAGCTGGGAGTGCAGGGAGTGGCCAGCAGGGGCCACGGAAGTGGAAATCCAGCAACTAATTCAGGATAATGCTCGCTCAGGTGATGTGATTATCTACACAGATGGGTCGGTGTTGAGAGGTAGGAGAAGTGCCTGGGGGTTCTTAGCAAAAGCCAATAGTAAACGTTTGGTGCAGGAGAGCCTGGCATATGATACCACAACATCTAGCTTAAGAATGGATTTGGAGGCGGTCAGTGCAACTTTCCGCTGGATGGAGAATACGATACACACACACATCATGATTGCAACTGACTCAGAAAGCATGCTGAGTAGGGTGAAGACAAGCAAGCTTCGTGCAGAGTGGCTTGCTTCGCTTCGGAAGTCACGGGTGACAAGCATCGTCTGGATCTTTTCTCCAGGGCATGCTGGTGTGCTGGGGAATGAACAGGCGGACAGATTGGCTGGCTCGGCTAATCTTGGTGGAGTATTGATGCATGACAAAGCAGATGTGGTTGCGACCTTGTGGGAGCATGTGTACACCTCGGAGGAGGAAATGGATCACCATAGTCTGGCAAGAATGCGACAGCGATGGGTGACGAGGGGATCTGGCCGACGATCAACGCTCAGAGGAAAGGCGAGACGGACATATAATCAGATTGCTACTGGTACTATTAGTGTTGGAATTCTTCGCTGGCTGCTGAGGATGGGGACGGAGCGCTTATGGGAATTCCTGAATGCTGTGATGTCGGTTGCTAAATCAATCAATCAATCAATCAATCAGTCAATCAATCAATCAATCTCTTACCCATCTATAATTCACCAAAAAGATGTCCTTATGTTTTATACCATAATCCATCCTCCTATCGTGGCCTACCCATCTAAGTCTACAAAGACTGAGCATGGAACACACCGCAACACAACCTGATCTTTCCAATACTTCAGTATTTGTGATTTTGTCTTGAAACTTAATGCCAAGTATCCTTCTCAGACACCGCATATGAAAGTTGATTAAACGTTTCTCTTGGCGTGAGTAAGTTGACCAGGTTTCACTGCCATAAAGAAGCGTACCAAGGACACAGGCTTGATAGACAAGGACTTGTGTTTTGGCAGTAAGCTTCCTGTTTTCACAGACTCTTTTTGTTGCTGTCTTACCAATCCTGATGTTGATTTCCCGATATAGGGATAATTTGCTATTTACCTCTGATCCTAGATATGTAAAATGGTCTACTGTCTCTAGTTCGGCGTCGTCAATAAAGATGGATGGTACCCTATTTGCACCTTGTGACATAATCTGTGTCTTCTGTTTGCTAATTGTTAAACCAAATTCTGAACAAGCATTGGAGAATGCAAATAGTTGACGTTGTAATTCTTCCTCAGTGGGTCGTAATTGCCGCATCATCTGCAAAAAGCAACTCTCTGATCAGTACCCTCCTAATTTTGGTCTTGACCTTCAATCTCTGAACATTGTAGAGGTCGCCATCTGAGTATGAGTGAATGTATTGACCACTATCCTGATCATGAAAGGCATATTTCAGTAGAAGTGAAAGTATATTCCAAAGAGGGTGGGAACTAGTACACTCTTGATTTCAAACTCTTCTGAAGTTGCACCATCAAACTTGATTATACCCTTCATGCCTGTGTGGAACGATTACACAATGGACAGAAGAGTTATTGGTCAGCCAATCGTCTTTAATGCCTTTAACAGACCCTCACGATTGACCAAATCAAATGTCTTTGTGAGGTCGATGAAGGCAATAAACAGTGGTTGATTCTGTTTAAGGCATTTTTCTTGCATTAGTCACAAAGAGAATATTATATCATTAGTAGACCGGTTCTGTCGGAACCGGTTCTGTCAGGTGGTCAAGAGTTGGTAGGGCCTCTATGGCGTTGAGGGCATCATCCGCTAGTTTGGTCTCACCTGAGTAAAGCTCTAAATAGTGCTCTACCCATCTACCCATCAGCTGTTTCTTATCAGTGATGATTTCTCTAGTCAAGGTTTTCAGTGGTGCCCTTCTTTTGATTATTGGACCACAGGCTTTCTTTATCCCTTGATACATGCTTCTGATGTTTCCCTTATCACTTGCACTTTGAAGGGACTCGCATAATTTGATCCAATAGTCATTTGCACATCCTTCCTAGCTTGCTTCAGCTCACCGAGAGTGTTACGCTTTCTTCTTTCCTTTTTTCTTAAGAGAACTATCTTCTGTTCATCAATCAAGGGCTGCAGTGTCTGGCTGTTTGCCGCAAACGTCTTATGATCCACAGTGCCGTAATCCCTTACCGCTGTTTTATAAAGAGTGTCCTTAAGTTTACCCCACTTTTCACTTGCTGTACAATCGATGTATCAGTGAAAGCGTTTTCAAGTTGATGTTGGAACTCAAAGCACTTATCAGGATCATGGGTGTTAATAATATTAACCCTGTGGCTAGATTTGTGTTTAGCTGTGTAGATTATCTGTGATCTCAGTCTAACCCTTGCAACAACCAAAGAATGATCTGTATCACAGTCAGCACTGTGGTAACTTCGAATTAATGATGTATGGTTCAGATGTTGTCTCCGTGTGATGATGAAGTCCAGCTGATGCCAATGGCTGGATCTTGGTTGTTTCCATGTGACCTTATGCAGCTATTTTGTTTTTAAAATAAGGAGTTTGTAATACATAGGTCACTTCTGGTGCAATGCTCCAGCAGCCTTTATCCATTTTCATTCATGCGACCGATTTTGTATTTTCCAAGGCACATTGGCCATGAACTCAAGTTCATGAGCATGTTCAATGCCACACGAGCATTGAAATCACCGAGCATATAAATGTAGTAGGAAATTGGAGCTACCTTGATCACAGAGTCTAACTCCTCATAGAACGAATCCTTCATATCATTAGGGGAAGTGTGTGTCGGTGCAAATGCAGTGATAATAGTAACAAAACCACAAGAGGTTGCCAAGCGTATTAATAATAGTCTTTCATTACCTCCAGCTAGGGGGGAGCGTTGTCTCGAGGTATGGTGTCCGCCTCGAGTGATGGAGATCCCGGGTTCAAGCCCCGGTGATGACCGGGATTTTTTTTTTCACGTGGACTTCTAGTAATAAAATTTCCCCTGGTCTCTGGGTAATGAGATTGGACGCCCGTGTGTATTGATGTGCACGTAAAATATCCCTTGGCAGTTGGCAAATCGAAAAAAGAGTAGCCTAACGGCGCTGCCCGGGCAAAATTTCCGAGTTAAAAATCTAACCAAAGTATTTCAGGATCCTCGCCGGTGCTACGGAGTTCGTGCACTGAGCTGAGTTTCTTCAGACTCAAGTTTGAGTTAGGAGGAGAACGAAGCACTTATGGTTTACACCCGTGTGCCGTGTTGTTGATCCATCTACTAAACTAAACTACCTCCAGCTGGAATTTCAATCATTCCTAATAGCGAATTCTTTACTGCAAAGCCCACACCATGTTGCCTTTTTTCTGCCTGCACTCTACCCTTCCAAAAAAAAAAAAAGTGTAATTGTTTTCCTTGAGTGACCCTTCCTAGGCGAGGCGAGTCTCCTGCAGGCCAGCAATATCAATGTTAAGACAATTGAGTTCGGCATCAATCACAGCCGTATTTCTCACATCGTCAATATTCGTCAGGTCAGTGGAAAATCCTGTACACATAGTTCTTACGTTCCAGGTTGCAAGCCGTAGCTTGAGGTTTCTATTTTTCTTTTCAGTATTACCCGTAACACCTACATACAACTTCAAATGACAATGGATGGAGAGTCATCAACCTAGCAGAAGCCAAAGGACAGCAGATCAGCAGTACTAGACTTCAAAGAAAGGATATACATAAACAAACTTGGAAATCATGTGACAAGAGAACCTATAATCAAATAGATCATATTTTAATTAACAACAAAAATGCATCAAACATACAACAAGTTAGAAGTTATAGAGGAGCTGAGTGCTACAGCGACCACTTCCTCGTTGGAGCAAAATTTACAATAAAACTTAAGAGAGCTTTCTATGCTAAACTACAAAGGTTACACCCAACATATAACAGAGAAAACTACAAGAAAGTACAGTCAAAGAGAAATTTTCAGATTAAATAAAATGTAAACTTGAAATTCTACAAACCCCGTTGGGGGGGGGGGGGAGAGAGAGAGAAGCGTTGACCAAACTTGGTTGAACATCAAGAATACAATTCAAACTACCTCAGAAGAATGTCTCAGTGTGTTAACCACGCATAGAAAGAACAGATGGCTCAATCAAAAATGTGAAGAAGCAGTCATTAGGAAAAAGAATGCCAGACAGTTGAGGTTAAATGATATCAACAACATCCAAAATGAAGAGCAATATAGAACTTAATGTAAAGATGCTACAACAATAGTTCGGCAGCAGAAGCGAGAATATATGAGTAATATAATCAAGGACATGGAAACTAATCACCAGAAAAACAAATCCAGAAATTTTTTTAAAGAACTAAGTCAATGAAACCAGGGCACCAACACAAAATATATTGTTTAAAATGACTAAAATGGGAATATGATAAATACCAATGAGGAAATGTGCAACACATGGAAAGAATATTTTGTTGAATTACTAAATTGTGAAGCTCCAAGTAACACTTTCCCACAGGAAGCGGTTCTAACGTGTGAACCACAAATTGCAGAACCTGCATTTCAAGAAATCCTATATGTAATCACACGACTTAAAAACAATAAGGCAACTGGGGCTGATGGAATTGCTGCTGAATTTATAAAGGCAGGCGGCCATGCATTACATCTAAAGCTATACGAACTAATAATAAAAATCTAGAGGACAGAAGAATTACCCCATGACTGGAAAGAGTCATTATTGATACCTATCTTTAAGAAAGGAGACAAGTTCCAATGTGAAAATTATAGAGGAATATCACTACTGTCCACAAGCTATAAGATACTATCCGCAGTATTACTAAATAGACTAAAACCATATTCAGAAGACATATTTGGTGACTACCAGGCGGGTTTCAGACAAAACAGATCAACAATAGATCAGATATTCATCTTACGACAAATAGCCGAGAGAAATTGGGAATATAAAAGAGATCTCCATAACATTTTTGTGGATTTTAAAAAGGCTTATGATAGTGTCCATAGGAATAGTCTATGGAATGCTATGCAGGAATCTGGAATACCAAGGAAGTTAATCAACATGACCAGACTATGCATGGAAGATACTTACAATATAGTAATATATAATCGACTCACTTAAAGGAAAAAGCCCAACAGATGTGGCTGGTTATCAACCAAGATAAGACAGAATATATGGTAATTTCAAGAGAAGGAATGGCTAAAATCTCTGGCCACATACAAATAGATAATATGACCATTAAAAGAACGGAAACATACAAATACCTGGGTACAATCTTCAACTGCTCCAACATAATAAGGGAAGAAATACAAGCTACAATCAACTCTGGAAATAAGATAGACTATGCACTACAACATCTGCTAAAATCAAATGGGCTTTCTCGTAACACCAAGATCACAATATACAAAACACTGTTTCGACCAGTTGTGCTGTGTGGCTCTGAAACCTGGAGTACATCTCTAGGAGACGAAGCCTTGTTACAAACCTTTGAGAACAAAGTCTTAAGACGCATCTTTGGGCCCAATAGGGACACACAAAGTGGAGAGTGGAAAAGAAGAAGCAACAAAGACATTTATGATCTGTTTAAGTCCCCGCTAATCACTGGTATCATGAAGGCTAATAGACTGCAATGGCTGGGGCATATAGAAAGAATGGAAGATAATAGGGAAACAAAACTCGCTTACACTCAGGAAATAAATGACCGTAGACCCCGAGGTAGACCAAGAAAGCGGTGGAGAGATAATACATATACAGACCTACAAGCACTTGGAATCAATGACTGGCAAGAGAAGGTCAATCAGAAAGACGAATGGAGACGGTTTGTATCTGCAGCAAAGAACCTCAATGGCTCGGAATGCTGAAGAAGAAGAAGAAGAAGAAGAAGAAGAAGAGAAGAAGAAGAAGAAGAAGAAGAAGAAGAAGAAGAAGAAGAAGAAGAAGAAGAAGAAGAAGAAGAAGAAGAAGAAGAAGAAGAAGAAGAAGAAGAAGAAGAAGAAGAAGAAGAAGACGAAGAAGAAGAAGAAGAAGAAGAAGAAGAAGAAGAAGAAGAAGACGAAGAAGAAGAAGAATAAGAAGTATAAGAAGAAGAATAAGAAGAAGAAGAAGAAGAAGAAGAAGAAGAAGAAGAAGAAGAAGAAGAAGAAGAAGAAGAAGAAGAAGAAGAAGAAGAAGAAGAAGAAGAAGAAGAAGAAGAAGAAGAGGATGCGGAGGAGGGGGAGGAGGAGGAGAAGGAGAAGAAGAAGAAGAAGAAGAAGAAGAAGAAGAAGAAGAAGAAGAAGAAGAAGAAGAAGAAGAAGAAGAAGAAGAAGAAGAAGAAGAAGAAGAAGAAGAAGAAGAGGAGAAGAAGAAGAAGAAGAAGAAGAAGAAGAAGAAGAAGAAGAAGAAGAAGAAGAAGAAGAAGAAGAAGAAGAAGAAGAAGAAGAAGAAGAAGAAGAATGAAGAAGAAGAAGAAGAAGAAGAAGAAGAAGAAGAAGAAGAAGAAGAAGAAGAAGAAGAAGAAGAAGAAGAAGAAGAAGAAGAAGAAGAACCCTCTTTCAGCCTTCGAGTGTTCGACTTGGCTATGTTGGGGTGTTTATGGTGTAGCTTGTAGTTTATCTTTCGTACTTTGGGCTGCTTGTTGTCAGCTTCCCGGCTTGTGATGGGTTGATTGTGTTCGTTACTTTCTTGATGAGGTTTTTCATGTCTGGACAGAGTCGCGCACTCGCTGAGGCCCGGAGTAATTGTGGCCCCACCCCGTCTTATGGTACTGTTCCTTCAGGGAGCTTTACCTGTTGTCTCTCCTGGTGTTCCTCCTATTACCCCGTCGTGGGTTGCCTTCGAATCTTCTCGGTGTTCGCCAGTCGGATCTTGGTGGCGAGCGATAACGTCCTTCCTCTGCTGCTTCTTCTTCTGTTTGTTTTCTTGCATTTTCTGGTTCGAGTGTGGCTGCCTGGGTACTGAACCGTGCTATTATCTCTAGGAGAGTATCTGATGTCCTTTCTTTCATATCTTGTATTTTTAATAGCTGTTCTTCATTCTCAGTCTTTATAGCAGCCATTCGAGCGACATCCTGCTCCATCTTTGCTGAACTTGCTTCATTTCGTCCAGGATGCACTGAACGGCCGTTATCTGTGCTTCCTGCGTCTTTTCTTTTTCTACTTCCATGCTTGATAGCCTTTCTTTGGTCTCAGCCTTTATAGCATCAACATCCTGCTCAATCTTCTGCTGAACCTGCTTCGTTTCGTCCAGGATGCGCTGAGCGGCTGTTATATAAGTCTCTTGCATTTTTTCTTTTTCTTCCTCCATGCTGTTGAGCTTTTATCGCAGGTCCTTCAGTTGGCCTTCCAGTTGCGCTTTGTCGCTTTTTGTGAGTCGATTGGTGGCCTCGTACTGCCTCCTAGCCTCTTTATAGGGCAGGTTAGTTTTTATGGCGATCTTCATAGCTTCCTTGCTGTTGGTGGCAGGGGCATCCGAGGTACCTGGATCTTTTCCTGCTGGCACAGACTGTATGGATGAGGCCCAGAGCAGTATCTGCATACCTCCACCTCATTTTTGCATGTGGCACGGGTGTGCCAAAACTTTAGGCACTTAGAGCACTGCAGCACTCTTGGTATGTAGTGCTCTGGAACTTGGTCTCTCTTGTTCCATCTGATGAATTGAGGGATCACTCGGTCCTCCATTGTTACTATGACGACTGTGGAGGGGATGTTGTTCTTCCCGATGATCCTCTCAGCACTGGTGATCTTGAGTTTCTTGTTCTCCCTTGTCAGCATCTCCCTGATCTGGTCGTTGGTGAGACGGGTCTTGACTCGTTTAATGACCCATCGTTTCATCATGCTGTGTCGGGTTGCTTGTCTTGTAATGCCGTGGTGAAGCTTGATGTCGGCCTTCTCTCCTTGAGTGATTTTCTGCATAAATGCTGTGGTCTTTGGGTGTTTGTTGATGGAGACAACTATTCCATCAGGTGTCTTGAGTAGCTGGTAGATGCTGTTTCTTCCCACCTCGTTTTCCAGCAGCTTGATTATCTTGTCTGTTGGTAGCGCCGACAGTTTGGCTTCTCCCGCGCTTGTTTGCTTTAGCAATAATTTGCCGGTGAAGTCCTCGGTTGTTGTAGTTTCCTCCGATGTTGAGATCTTTGGTAAACTGGGCTGCTTCGTCTTGGTGCTGTTGAAAACTTCACGGCTGCTGCTGGATTCAGTTAAAGTTGTAGTCTCTGATGTCGGTTGAGCTATGGGTGCGGCTTCATCTGGTGTAGAAGTGGTCGCTTCATTTAATGTTTCTTCATGTTCTGGTGTTGTCCTGCGGCTAGCAGACACGTTGTCTTCTTCTAAGCATACGCCTTGAGTCCGTAATAAAAACAATTATTGTTGCAGTGGTCTTCTCTAACCAACGGAATGCAGCTGTGACTGCTTCCACCTCCATTCTCATGCTGGAGGTCATAGCCTCATATGTCAGACTCTCCTGTCTTTTAAGAATCGTCCATTAGCCTTCGCAATGAAACCCCAACCACTCCAGCAGTTACTCACCACTGACCCATCGGTATAGATCACTATGTCACTCTGATATGTGTTATTGTGGATCAGTTGTTACACCTCAAATTCTGTTCTGCCCACTGACCATTCTCTGCACTCACGACCCAGTGTTACTATCACATTGAGCCAGTCCATTATGTCTTCTGATATTTCAACCAACATTTCTTTCACGAATGATGATCAAACACCAGACGTATAGATATTTCCGCCTGTGCCATCCAGGACCTGCCTCTTCTTAGTCTATGACCATTGACCATATCCATGGCTGCATGCAAGGGATGATCCCTATCTGCAGCAACTCTCAGGTACCATTTGGCTTGAAGGACCCTTTGCCTATCATGTGTCCTTTGTGCACTCCAAGATCACTAGCAGGGCCGCATTCTGTATGCGCTAACCTTTCAAGCTGACTCTTTGAGACTGTCAGCAGACGCAAACCAAACTCAATGACAGAAATTATTAAAACATGTACAGCATCCTCTGATCTGCCCCGGTTGCTGCCATCGCCTTCAATGTATTAAGTCCCCTACCAGCCTTCACCACTGAAGCCTGCACATGATCCTTCAAAGACAAACACCTGTAAAGGGTGATACCCAAGTTCTTCAATTTACCCTCTCAACTAACAGGACATCCATTCAATATAATACATGGCACATCTGCCTTCGAATCCGGTTATCCAGGGAGTACCACGCAACCCATGCCTTGTCTGGGTTTATAACGGCCCCTGCGTCCCTGCATCACTCCGCCACCCTGTTTACTGCCATCTGTAAGTCCTCAACCAAACTAGTCCTGTCACTGCTCTGTCTGTACAATAGAACATCATCTGCAAATGTCAAGATTCTACCCACACCTGGTGTCTCAATAACTGCGATTTTGCTGATGTAGACATTAAAGAGCACTGGGGACATGGCAGATCGCTGTGGCAACCCAGGTGTAATAGTACAGGGGTCAGAAGTCCAGGAACCCATGCGCAGTGCAACCGTATGCTCACAGAGGAGTGCCGAAACCCATCTGACAATTCAAGGGCAAACCTCAATGACCAACAAAGTGTATATCTAATACTCACATCAATGAATATACAACTTGATCTATGGACAATAAACCTCATAACAATGAATATACAACTTAATCAATGAAAATAGTCCTCACATTAATAAATATACAACTTGATCATTGGACAATAATGGTCAAACAAATAAATATACAACTTGAACCGTGGGCAGTAATGGTCACATCAATAAATATACAACTTGATCCATGGACAATAATGGTCAAACAAATAAATATACAACTTGAACCGTGGGCAGTAATGGTCACATCAATAAATATACAACTTGATCCATGTACTGTAATGGTCACATCAATAAATATACAACTTGATCCATGGACAATAATTGTCAAACAAATAAATATACAACTTGAACCGTGGGCAGTAATGGTCACATCAATAAATATACAACTTGATCCATGTACTGTAATGGTCACATCAATAAATATACAACTTGATCCATGGGCAATAATGGTCAAACAAATAAATATACAACTTGAACCGTGGGCAGTAATGGTCACATCAATAAATATACAACTTGATCCATGTACTGTAATGGTCACATCAATAAATATACAACTTAAACCGTGACAGTATTGGTCACATCAATAAATATACAACTTGATCCAAGGACAGTAATGGTCACATCAATAAATATACACCTTGATCCAAAGAAGATTGATAAACCAACACAGAACTGGTGTAGTTAGCCGCTATAGGCTGCGGGATTTGCTGAGGAGGGGATCCGAGCACTTATGGACTGAATGATTCGATGTTCAATGAGGATGATCTGTCGACTAACTAACTAACTAACTAACTAATTAACTAACTAACTAGCTGATCCAAGTACTGTAATGGTCACATCAATAAATATACAACTTGAATCGTGGACAATAATGGTCACATCAATTAATATTTAACTTAATCCAAGGACAGTAATGGTCACATAAATAAATATACAACTTGATCCATGGACAGTAATTGTCACATCAATAAATTTACAACTTGATCCATCGAAAGTAATGGTAACATCAATAAATATACAACTTAATCCATGTACAGTATTGACTGACACCTTGCCATCTTGAGAGGCGATAGTTTGTAAAATGGAGTTATACCTCTCCATAGCACAAAGCCTGGGCTGAATTTAGAGACCATGTGTTGCCCATACAGCATGATCCCTCTCTCGACCTGTCTAGTGTACTCCAGAGGAAAGGTAACACCAATACGTCTGGAACAAGACAAGCTGCAGAAACTGTCGGATCAGCAAAGCAATGCTCTAACTGTCCGCCTGTCGGAGCCTCGTTCCTAGACCAGTTGCCAATCAAGGAGTAGGGCCTGCCATGACATTCAGTCTTTAGGTTGCATTTCCTCACACTAGGATACGGCTTGTACCCTCCCAATTGCGCTCCTCCGTCCGAAGCCGTTGGCACAATGTGGGGTGTCGGATTTATTAAGCGTCGCCCAACATTCGGCGCTAACAGAAGCAGGTAGTACCGTCTACTGACATATGGTAGTTCAGGCATATTTAACTAAGACCTGACAATGGAAAGTATTGGTCACACTAATAAATATACAACTTGAGCCGTTGACTATAATGGTCACATCAATAAATACGCACAAGTGGATCCATGGACCGTAATGGTCACATCAATTAATATACAAATTGAACCATGGACAGTAATAATCACATCAATAAATATATAACATGACCCAAGGACAATAATGGTCAGATCAATAAATACACAACTTGATCCATGGGTTTCTCCGTGGTCAAGTGGTCAAGTTGTCTGACTCACGGACAGTAATTGTCCGTATGAACATCTGGTCAATTGAATTAAAGGTTCAGGTAGACCCAAGACGGACACTGCCACTGAAGGACTGAAGGGTGACGTTTTGAGGCTTCAGCTATTTTAAGTGGACATCAATTCTATGCTCCCCCATTTATTAAACCTAGATTATCTATGTGGCAAATAATTATGGTAACTGCTATGCCACTGAGGTTCCTCCAGCTGCATTATATGTCTGAAATACGGACAGTGGGTGAGTGTGATAAAAATCCTGCAGGGGCTTTCGAAATGTGGTTTGTTTCCATAATGTGACAACAGCAAGTTGGACTGGAAAGTTCACAAATAAATAATTGTAGAAAATATATCACTCTAAAGAATTATTCTTAAAGTAATCAAACAACGAATACTCCCACAGCCTGATCACATTCTAAGACACAAAGAAACACAAAGAGAGAAACAATGAAAGGCAAACTGCTGGGAAGAAAATTAAGAGGTAGAAGTAGTAAAAACATTTGCACCAATGCACTTTCACGTGGACATACAGAGAGTGACACAAGACAGCAGTCAAGAATAAAATGAATTATCTGCAAGTTTCACCACCTGTCCAAGAAGAATACACTAATATGAAAACATAAGAATACAGATAACACCAGGAAACAAAAACAAGAGAGGTTAATCATGATTGAGTCCAGAAGGGACAGACAATGACAGCTACTGAGGCATGACATCCGGCTTATGACAGAGAGTAAATAGGGTGGACAAGGTTTGTACAGGGACAAGCCACTTAATGATGAAGATAGCCATGAACTGTGCGCACACAGTTAATTATTGAACAGTCCAATGCTACATTTACATGGGTATGGAAATAAAGGCAGACACTGCAGTAGTGAGATTGCTCAAGGATACTCAAGTATTTCAGATTGATTATGTTGACAATGTTCATGCCATAATTGAAAGGATGACTGAGACATGAGTGGCTGACATATATGGAAACCTACAACTGTAAGGATAGCGAGTCTAATGCCCCGATCACATAGTTGTACAAGACAACGGGTTGTTTAAGGTGGTTGATTGATTAGTTGGTTGGTGAATTTTTTGGAAGTCGGATGCATTTACATTCAGGTCATCTAAGACCTAACAGGGTGTGCATCTATCGAAGTGAGGATGCTGTAGAGATTTTCCTCCTGACCCTGTTAAACAATCTATCGAAGTGAGGATGATGTAGAGAATTTCCTCTTGACCCTGTTTATCAATCTATCGAAGTGAGGGTGATGTAGAGATTTTCCTCCTGACCCTGTTAAACAATCTATCGAAGTGAGGATGATGTAGAGATTATAACAGGGCTGGTGGCGAATCTGAGGTGGTGCGAATAGATCAACTCGAAGGCATGGTAATAGTTGAATTCTCTTTTATTTTCTCATTCAGTAGATGTTATACATTAGCGACCAGATGTCAACAGTACGTCTTGACTGCAAGTTAATCAGTTGGTAACTAACTTCCCTAACCCCCCGCGTCACGGCTTGAGCGTCCTTAGTTACATTTTCATAGGATGCTCAACCGTGCCTAGTCTTTGCACATCATCCCCTCCTAAGCTATTAACAGAGATGGTGCTCTGTTACATTCCTCCCTTTCTTTAAGAAGACTTTTCTTGAAAAGTCTTAATCCCTAACCTACTTATTCTACTTATTCTTTCTCTCACTAAAACCTTAACCCCCATATTATTTCTCCAACCCATCTTAAACTAACCCCCTCTTAACCAATGAACTTTATTTCTACTCCTTCGAGTCCCAATCTCCACTTGTCTCTTATAGCTAACCGCTATGTTCTGTGATACTTCTTCTTCGTTTCTTAGCCTACAAGGTTTCATTAAAAAAACACAGTTCATAAGGATATTTCAATTCATATATACAATTGTTCATAAAAATCGTTGGTATATACTTTGCGTTATGTAACTTCTCATTCTTTCTCAACATCAACAACACAACACAGGATAGACAGAAAAGATGGGGTGCGCACCCAGTTATGAAGATATAAAGAAGTAGTCAAAAAGCAATCACATTTACCTCCCTTGCAAACGCAAAAACTTTTACAAATAAAGTTTTTTTTTTTTTTTTTAAACACATCTTATGATATATGAACATATATCTCTGTTTGTTATAAATTAAGTCGATCTAAAATTTCTTCCTTATATATTCAATATTTGTGCTGCCATCCACACCCATGACTATATTTCACCTGTCTTATGTCCCATCATGAATCCATTAACCATGTTCATTTTCCATGAACATATTTTAAATTAATTAACGCTGTTTATCACAGCTACTATATTTACCCCCTCACATCCCAAGACACACATCCTTGTTCATATACGTATCTGACCCTGTACCAAACCATATGCACTGCTATCTACAGCCCCATTAATATCCATTCTTTATTAACCAGCTTCTTATATTTTCTAACTATCACAGCCTCTTTTTATACCCGCTATAGACGTTAGTCACGTTTATTCCTTAATATAATATGGCATCCAATTCATATACCTTCAATCAATGCTGACTTAATGCAGCTCCTATTTCAACTCCCCAGAACCCTTTTATTTGTGTAGGAACCATTATAAAACCCCGTCATCTAAGCATGGCATATGTTTCCAAAACTTCATAGCCACTATGTAATTAACCTCCCTATCCTAAAACATTAACGCTGATTGGCGTAGCAGCCTTCTTACCAGCACAAGGCCAAAGATTTTGGTACTCATGTTTACTACAACTTATTACTCATAAGGAGAATGTGTCTCTCTTCTAATCCTCAGTTGTTTGTTAACTATTTTCTGAACGAAGGGTTTTAAATAAAGCCCCGTCTTATTACTCTTTATTCTAAACAAAACAATAACTGCTTGTGAACAAAATTTTCAACTTATTTGTAAACAAGGGTAAATACTATTCAATACACAAGACAATTCAACTAAAATCATAATTCATGAGCCAACCAAAACGAAGTCAAAACAGGATATCATACCCCCCAACGTTTTGAAGACAAATTTTCTTTCCCCTCATCTCAAATAAAGGTAATCAACCAATTCAAAGAAAGACGTTATTCAAAGTAATATGACATACATGATGAACAAAATATATCCTATCCATTATTAGTCTCTTTTATGGACTAATAATAAATTATTTATCTATTAAGAAAACTCAACAAGTCAAATCATAAAATCGAATGGCAATAAAAATACATCTTCAAGAGCACACGAGAATTTACATCTATATTATCTAACTTATTACTAAAATATATAACATCATGTCTACTCCTCCAGACAATTCACCACAACTATTAATTAAGCTATTTGCCAATCTGTTTCTATAAAACACGTGTAATACACAGCTACCGTATTTCATCAATTTATCAATTTCTTCTTTAAAGCACAAAATTTTCATCCTGCTATCTGCAGCATTTTCTATCAATTTAATTACTATGTCTCCATTTCTTCAGTAAATCTAGATTTTTCTGTATAAGTGCCATCTCCACATCAATGTCTTCATCCTCTCGTATAGAAATACTTTCCTTCATGCTACTATCTCCATTAGATTCTGAATTTTCATCCATTCCTTCTTCCTTATCTGTATGTCTGTTGCTAGCAGCCGCTAATTTTTTTCCTTTCTATATCCAATCTAATCTTTCTATCATAGTTTCTTAACGATCTTTCGAGTAGTGGCATGTCATCGTCGCTTGATGAATTTTCTCTAATTCTCCTCTGTCTTTTCACTTCTCTTTCTTTCTGTCTCTCTATTCTCCTTTTCACTGCTTGTCTGGTATTTTTAAATGGAGCGGTTACCTCTTCTTCTGTAGATTCAACACTATCATAACAACCATCATACGTATTCTTTTCTTCTTTCATCAAAGTTTTCGGTATTGTCTGTTCATAAGTATCGTCGTAAACTGGTGTTGTTATTAATTGACTTTGTAGCTGATCTTTTCCAACATCTGGGGGTATTGTATATTTAGCTGTTCTGACGAGTTGTCCATCTGAATATAAATCGTCTGAATAATAATTATTATTATTATTGTTTCTCTTTTCTTCATTATCTCTTCTTAAATGCTCTACGTGTGCCCGTGCTACATGTCCTGTGATTTGATTCTTTATACTGTATGATACATTACCTAACTTTTCTAAAATATAATAACCTGGAATCCAATGAGCATCAAATTTGGAGTTTCTTCTATGCTTCTTATAATAAACTCTATCACCTACTTTAAATTCCTGTAATTGTGTATTTTTGTTTGCGTACTTTTTCTGTCTTTCTCTGGCTTTAATTATATTGTTTCTTAATCTTACATGCGCTTTGTGCATTTCTTGTATAATAACTTCCTGAAAATCCACCCCCATATATTTATGTCTTGGTTTTAACAGATTGTCAATTGGGAGTATAGGTTCTCTTCCGTGTAATAAATAAAATGGTGAAAAACCTGTCCCCTCATTTTGATTTGTGCGTATCGCGCTTAATGCAGATGCTAAGAAAAGGTCCCAATCTTTTTCATGTTCTTCAACAACTGTTGCTATTATGTTATACAACGTTCGATGTTGTCTCTCATTTTTCGCATTTGAAGAAGGTCTATAATAGGACGTTTTTATGTGGCTTATATTCAAATCCTGTAATAACTTCTCGAACTTCTTGTTCACAAACTCCTTACCATTATCTGTGAGTACGATCTGTGGGCAACTAAATCTTGGTATGTACTCCTGTAGAAAAATATTAATGATGGTATCCGCGCTCTTATCCGGAATCGCATAGACCTCCGGCCAAAGACTTTAACAATCTACAATATGAAGTAAATATACATTCCCCGATAGTGTTCTAGGGTGAGGACCTGATATATCTAAGCTCACTTTCTGCATTGGAAACTGAGGAATGTCAGTATCTTGTAAGGGACATTTGATCGTTTTCATATTTCTTAACCTACACTTCTCACACGCTTCGACGTATTTACAAGAAGTTTTAAATAAGTTCGGCCAATAATATTTATTATTGAGTGCTTTTACTAACTTATCACGACCAAGATGACCATTCTCATCATGATATGCCTTTAGAATCTCAATTTCTAAATGTTTTGGAATGTATTTTCTCAACTGTTCGCTTCTTTCATTCACGTAATATAACTGATCATCATCCTGCAAGACTAAAAAATTTTTCTTACAACTGTTCTCACCCGTTTCGTTCAATTTTTGTTTTATTTCCCCAACTTTTGGGTCTAATTCTTGTTCTTCTTTCATATTAAATTGTCTTAAATGTGGGTCTTCCGCTCTAGTTTCAGATTCTTGATCCGACGGTAAACTCCCAAATTTTCTCTATTTAATATGGCAGAATCTAATATATTTA
Source organism: Cepaea hortensis (assembly GCA_963921405.1). Lineage (NCBI taxonomy): Eukaryota > Metazoa > Mollusca > Gastropoda > Stylommatophora > Helicidae > Cepaea > Cepaea hortensis. The sequence goes on from OY992879.1 coordinate 64,047,232, forward strand.
CTTGCCAGTTTCGGTCGTCTATTTCGGGTTCACCCTCATCCTCAGTGTTTCCTGATGTCTCTGGATACGGGATTCTGGATAATAAATCCGCACAGGTGTTGTCCCTACCGGCTACGTACTCTATCTTCGCGTTGTACCCCTGCAAATTCAACGCCCATGTCTGTATTTTTCTGTTCTGCACTGGAGCTTCTAGTAAAGATTTTAAGGGCATGTGGTCAGTTCTAATAATGAAATTGGCGTTATGTAAATAATAGTTACTTTTCTGAAGAGCATAGTGGATAGCGTATGCCTCTTTCTCTATAGTAGACCATTTTCGCTGAGATTTACTAAGTTTTTGTGACAAAAAATAAATTGGTCTTTCATTCTTAACTCCTGGTATTCCTGATCTTTCTCCTTCATATGGTTGTGCTAAACATGCTCCTATAGCATTATCTGAAGCATCTGTATACAAAATTAACTGTTTATCTAAATCTGGATGTGTCAATAGTGGCACTACTGTTAAGCTATTTTTAAAAAACTCAAATGCTCTTTGACACTCATCATTCCACTTAAATCTAGCATATTTGCCAGTCAGGTTAGTGATGGGCTCTGCTATTTTTGAGAAACCTGGAATGAAACGACGATAGTACCCACATGTACCGATAAAAGCACGAACTTCTTTTACGTTGGTTGGAGGAGGCAATTCTTTAATAGCTTTTACTTTATCCTGACCTGGTTTAATTCCTTCTCTATCGATAATGTATCCCAGGTACTTAGTTTCTGTTTTTAGAAATTTACATTTACTGAGTTTCAATTTAACATCATGTATTCTTAATCTGTCAAATACTAATTTTACATGTTTCAAGTGGTCCTGTACGTCTCCTGCTGTGTAGATCAAAATGTCATCTATATATGCTAATGCAAACTTTTGCATGCCTTCTAATACTTGATTTATTAATAGCATGTAGTGAGAAGGCGCAGTTTTGACCCCAAAAGGCATTCGTAGAATTTCGTAAGAACCTGCATGTGTACAGAAAGCACTTTTCTTTTGAGCATCTGGCGACATACGGATACACCAAAATCCTGACCTTGCATCCAATGTAGTGAAGAAGGTAGACCCATTAAGTAGCCCTAAAATATCGTCGATTACCGGCAATGGGTAAGCTACATTCTTAGTGATTTTGTTCAACGCCCTGTAGTCACAACAAAATCGGTGTGGACCATCGGCTTTGGTCACTATGACGATCGGAGATGACCATTCTGACTTTGATCTTGTTATTATTCCTGCTTTTAGCATATCTTCTATTGCCTTTTCGACAATTTCTCTATTCCTTAAGGGAGTTCTATACGGTTTCAAACTAATTGGTGGGTGATCTCCAGTATCTATTTCCATAGTGACTGTTTTGGTCTTCCCCAATTCTAAGTCGTTAATTGCAAAAACATCTTGATTCTCTTTTACAAGTTTTTTTAATATTTCCTTATTTTCTGGTGGAGCTTGTAACTGTGCTAATAATTCTTGTTCTCTTGTTATTTTGTCTACTGAATATATTTGAGATGTATGTTTTCTGAATGGATGGATCAATTCATCATTCCGCATGTTCCATCTTCTTCCACGTCTATTCCTGGTATTGATTCTTTCCATATGGGTTTCTGAATAATTCATTCTCGGCATTTCTACTCTATCTGTTGCTAATACGCTGTTAGTATAGTGTTCTACTTTGGCTATTACACATCCTCTGTACAATTTAATTTCCCTGCCTGTGTTGTTAATAATCATTACCGGAAAAGTTAAGTGTTTATCTAATGTCATTATCCCATCTGGAACTTCTAGACCAGGTTCATCTATTACCTCCCTTTGTAACTCTGTTATTCTAACTGTATGTCCTACTAAATAATACGGATTTCTTTTCACTTTCGCCTGTATCAGATTAACCGTTTGTGGTTTTAAAGTCGTGGACGTTTTAACTCTAACCAGTGCTGATATGTGCATGTCCTCTTCTAAATCTACAAACACACCCTTGAATCTTAATTTGTGCAGATCAAAAAAAAGTCTTACACCATTTTTTAGTAAGAAATCCCTACCTATAAGCATGTTCCTATTTAACTCTTTCACTACGTGAAAAGATGTCTTACGTTGATTCCTCCTAATTTGAGATTTATCATTGTTTGGCCCAGTACCTCTAATTTTTGTCCTGTAACAGAGTGAAGATTATCATGACTCCTGAATATTTTGCAATTTTTTATTATTTTGTATAGAAAATTTTCTTTGATTACACTAACCTGAGCTCCCGAATCAATTAATGTTCGAATTTTATACTTCCCTATTTCTATTATGCATGAACTGGGGTCCGTTTTATTTATTGAAAACTGTTTGATTTCAGCCAGTTGAGACCATTTTCTACTCGTCCTCCTATACTTGTCATTAAAATATTCTTTAATTCTTAGGACCTTGTTATCTTCCCTCCTATCGCAGGTCCTATTCAATAGGTGGGATTCCGGTTTTCCTGCGTTCTTGGGCTTGTAAAATTCCTCTGTCTATCTTCAAAATTCCTATTTGATCTGTTATTAACATTTCTATTTTGTGTATTCGACTGGACACGCCTGTTACCACAGAACCTAAAAATGTGTCCACGTTGACCACAACCCCAACAGACTATATTTGTGTTATGTGTGTTACCTACCGTCTCTCTTATAGGATTTCTCATTTGTCTTCTTCTATCATAAGCATTTTCATTACTTCTCTGCAACGTCTGTATTCCTCCTCTTCTATTCCATCCGAAACTTGTTTGTCCAATCTCCATGGGCTCTTCAATCCTATCCTCCCGACTAGTTCCTATTTCTCGTCCTACTCTCAGTCTAAATCTTCGTCTCAAATTCTCTTTCTGTACAGCTATATCCACAGCTTGTGATAATCTCTCAGGGTTTTCTCTCATTAATTTAAACTTCAGTCCATCTGACTTTATACCGTCTACAAAAATCCCGACCAACATTCGTTCCACTTCCTCCCCTCGTACGTTCTGTCCCTGGAATGCTTCCTCAGCCATGTTAATCAACCTATCACTAAATAATTGTACAGTTTCTCCAGTGTTTTGCTTGGATTGCCTTAACACTGAAAAAGCATGCTGAGGATCCGTGATTTCAGCATACTTATGGGCCAAGTCATCCTTGAACTGCTCCCATGTCTCATCAGCTCTTGCCTCTAATTTTCTTCGAATGTGATCCGAAACCGGTGCTATAGTGGCCTGATAAGCAATTTTCATCTTCTCCTCATCCGTTGCCGCCACCAAGAATGCATGTTTCTCTACCGAAGTTATCCATTTCTTGAAATCTTTCGCCTGTCCACTAAATTTTTCAATCTCTGTCCCTATTCCTTGTTGTTTTATTGCTGTGTTGAGTCTGCCTATTGCCGTGCCTACTCCAGTCAAAACCTGTGTCAACAAAACTTGTTCCTGTGCCATGTTGAAATATGCTGAAATAGTTTTGCTATATAATATATATAACCAAATTTACAATCACAATTTAGTTAATAATTATCAATAAGTATACCACTATAGTTGTCTTTAAATTAGATAAGGGACGTAATCAACTGTTTTTCTTCCTATAAGGATGAAGTGTTCTAATTAATAAATCAATTTTATCTAACACAGAATGCTAAGTTATATTAATTAAATCTTACATTAATTTAATTACCAGTTATGGCTGAAATACATCGTCTACAGGTCCAAGAGAAAAGTTAGTCCAAATATGCCGACTGAAGATTGTGCTTGCTAGTTGTTGGCTTTACATAAAAAACGAGCGTGTCGTGTTCCTCTATTCCATCATAACGAAAGGAGAACTTCTGAACTCTTGATTTCACCCATTGGCGGGCACATCGGAATTGTGGCTTCTTTTCACCCGAAAAAGGGCACTTCTGGACTTCACCCGAAAAAGGGCCCGTCTGGAAACGGCTCTAGCTTAATGAAGCAATTTAAATAGGGTCTCTTCTTCAGCAGGACGGCAACCCACTATGCCCACCCGATTCCGAAGATTCCACATTAACGATATCGCTTTGCTTGAGTGTCATTTTGATGATCTGTAGTTTTTCCAATTCTAACTTAGTTGCGACTGATTTACTTGACAAAGCGGCTCTCACATACGACAGAGCCCAGAGGAGACTTGACAACGAGCTCTTTAAGCAACGGAGTTCAGGATTAACTTGACAGCGAGCTCTGCAACGAACGGAGCCCAGGATTACGTAGCAAGGATTTGATCAGTGGCGCCTTTATAAGCTCCTCACAAACGACAAATTCATAGAATGACCATGTTAAAGCTCCTCGCAAACGACAAATTCAGAGAATGGCCATGTTAAAGCTCCTCGCAAACGACAAATTCAGAGAATAACCATGTTAAAGATCCTCGCAAACGACAAATTCAGAGAATGGCCATGTTAAAGATCCTCGCAAACGACAAATTCAGCTGCTACCAACTTTACGCCATGGTATTGAAGAAACAGCCATCTTTTTGTCGCAGTAGTTCAATGAAGGTTTCACAGCGTGCCCTTGGAGAATTTCTGTTCATGAAGGCAAATTTCAATTCCGCGACATCCCATGACATTTTCATAGGATGCTCAACCGTGCCTAGTCTTTGCACATCATCCCCTCCTAAGCTATTAACAGAGATGGTGCTCTGTTACAAGATTTTCCTCCTGACCCTGTTAAACAATCTATTGAAGTGAGGATGATGTAGAGATTTTCCTCCTGACCCTGTTAAACAATCTATCGAAGTGAGAATTGTATAGACATTTTCTTCCTGACCCAGTTAAACAATCTATCGAAGTGAGAATTGTATAGACATTTTCTTCCTGACCCAGTTAAACAATCTATCGAAGTGAGAATTGTATAGACATTTTCTTCCTGACCCAGTTAAACAATCTATCGAAGTGAGGATGATGTAGAGATTTTCCTCCTGACCCAATTAAACAATCTATCGAACAATCGATCTCCACAGTGGCAGAGTTAAAGAGATCTCATTCCCCTCTTGTGGCGAAAGCTTGGCTGCACCCTCCTCTCTTGCTTTGTACTAAATGTAATATAAAGGTTCTTTTAGATATGCTTATGTTAACGTGATCAACATAGAACAATTAGTATAATGAGTCACATCACGAAGATCTTGCTACGAATTATCATGCAAAGAATGAGGAAGAAAATACAACCTGAAATAGGGGAAGAACAATGTGGGTTTGTAGAAGGAAAGGGTACAGTAAATGCTGTGTATATGCTGCGATCAGTTATTGAACGATCTATAGAAGCAAACAAAGATATGCATCTTTGCTTTATTGACTACACAAAGGCTTTCGATAGAATAAGACATGTCAACATAGTAGATATGCTTGCAGATCTACAAATTGATGGGAAAGACATACTTATTTTTTTTTTTTTAAACATATATTGGAAACAACAACCTGCCATAAGGATAGATAATGAAGTGGGACAATATCAGCTTTTTAAAAGAGAGGTGTGAGACAGGGATGTGTAATGTCTCCAGATCTTGTTTCCCTGTACAGTGAAAATATTTTCAGAAATGTAGAAGATATAAATGGAATCATCATTGGAGGACGAATCATCAATAACATGCAGATGACACAGTATTGATTTGCAGACAATGAGCAGGATCTGCAACTATTAGTAGATGCGGTTGTTGCACACAGTGAACAACTGGGGTTAGAATTAAATTGTAAAAAGACGCCGATTATGGTCGTCACTAGGAAGAAAGAAAAACCACAATGTAATATACAAGTAAATGGGAATATTTTTCAACAAGTGAATCGATACAATTATCTCCGAACAGTCATAACATCTGATGGGAGATGACTGGAAGAGATTAGAACAAGAATCACCATGGCGAAAGTAGCCTTTAGCAAGATGAAAAACATTCTGACCAATAAAAAGATGTCAATTGAAACGAGAAAAAGAGTGTCGAGGTGCTACATAGAGCCTGCAATTTTGTATGGATGTGAAACTTGGACAATGAGCAGTCAAGCCGAAAAACATCTGATGGCTATAGAAATTTGGTTTCTGAGGAGAATGCAAAGAATACCATGGACAGACAGAAAAACCAATGACCAAGTACTACAGGAAACAAATGAAAATCGTAAACTGATTAGAGAAATTAGACGTAGACAGTCAAAATATGTTTGGACATGTTATGAGAAGAAATGAATTGGAGAAATTGGTGACAACTGGCAAGACCGAAGGGAACAGACATAGGGGAATACCGAGAAGTAAATACCTGGATGGCTTGGCCATATGGCATGGTCGAGACAGGAACACTGAGCTTATCCACAACTCTAGTGATGAAATGAATGGCGAGTCATTACTGCCCACGCTTTCCGGCATGGCACGTGATGCATAGATATTAATGTTATGTTTAACTATATACGATGTGTATATGACTAACAGTAGCGAGTTTGGCTCGCTTAGGATTAAATCATTTGGTCTAGCATACCCAACCTGGCAGGTGGCCATGGATCTGGTTACATCATGTACCAAACTGATAGTTCCGGCACATTGCTAACCACAAAGCACACCGGGCAAATCGCCTCAGTTTTCACAGTAAAATTTAGTGAACTTTCAAAAGTGTTACTATAGTCACAGTACTAATAGTTTAGTTCACAACCAATTTGATAAAACTAAACAGGCCCGGCGTGGTAGTGTGGAATCGACCGCGGAACTGCAGGTGAAGTGTTATAGCTGCCAGGGATAACACCAACGAACTACATGGTGTATTTTTAATGACTGTGCTGTGTTTGAACATATTGCCGGTCAAAATTTTGTATTTACCTATTATGTCGCAAAAACTTTAGAGAAGGTGAATACAAAACTTGGACTGGCAATATTTTTAAACACTGCACAGTCATTAAAAATACACCCTGTAGCTATATACAAATTTAAACAGCATATTGCTGCAAGAACATTCACAAACATTAGCCAGCGTAATCACATCATCCAAATCAGAGGTTCGCAAACCACGGCCAGCGGGCCACTTGTGGCCCACCAGCTGTAAAAAAGTGGCACGCAAGGCCTCGTTGTTTAATATAATATATTTTAATAATTTTTTTTTTTTAATGCACTAGGAGCGCTTCGTCAGCGTGCGATAATTTACTCTGCTCGTTGTTGTTATGCTCAGATATTATCCAATGCGACTGTTCAGTTCACAACGAAACGTTATGAAGTTCCCATATCCCAGCCGTGTCGACCAATGATAGTGCTCAAAGCGCCATGTTGTCGTCTGTTACAACTGTTTGGCTGTTACTGCCTCCCCCTCCATTCTCATGCTGGAGGTCGTAGTCTCATATTCCAGACTCTCCTTTTTCAAGACTCGCCCATTAGACTTTGAAATAACGCCCAGCCACTACGTCTGTTTCTCACCACTGACCCATCGGTGTAGATGACTATGTCACCTTGATGTATGTTGCTCTGGATCAGCTGTTGCACTTCAAACTCAGTGTGAACCGCTGCCCATTCTCTGCACTCACGACCCAGTGTTATTATTACATTGTGCCAGTCCATCATGTCATCCGGAACTTCCACCCACTCTCTTTCACGATAGATGGTCTCTAGATCACACACCTGACTTATAGAAAGTTCTGCCTGTGCCATCCAGGACCTGCCTGGTCTTAGTCTATGACCCTTAACCATATCCATTGCTGCATGCAGCGGGTGATCCCTGTCTGCGGCAACTCTCAGGTACCATTTGGTCTGAAGGACCCTATGCCTATCCGTCATTGTTGGTAGCGCCAGGATATTCCTCATGAATATAATTGGTGTGTCCTTTGTGCACCCCAGGATTAACCGCATGGCAGCATTCTGTATGCGCTCCAACCTTTCAAGCTGGCTCTTTGTTACTGTCAGCAGCCCCAAACCATACTCAATAACATAAATTATTAACTGCTGAAAGAGCCTGTTTAGCATCCTCTGATCTACCCCGGTTGCTGCCATAGCCCTCAATGCATTAAGTCCCCTGCCAGCCTTCGCCACCAAATCCTCCACATGATCCTTAAAAGACAAACACCTGTCAAAGGTGATACCCAAGTACTTCAATTTACTCTCTCGACTAAGAGGACATCCATTCAACATAATACCTGGGACATATGCCTTGACGATCCGGTTATCCAGGGAGTACCACGCAACCCATTCCTTATCTGGGTTTATAATGGCCCCTGCGTCCCTGCACCACTCCACCACCCTGTTTACCGCCACCTGTACGTTTTTCGCCAAACTGGCCATGTCCAGTAGTAGTACAGGGGTCAGAAGTCCAGGATCCCATGCGCAGTGCAATCTTACGCTCATAAAGGACTGCCGCAACCCATCTAACAAGGCAAGGGCAGATCTCCATGTCCAACAGTGTGTGTATTAACCGATCATACCTAATCCTGTTATACGCATCCTCCAGGTCAAGAGCTACCGCCACTGTCTCCTTTTTATCCTGGAAGCCCTCATAGACATCGAACGCAAAAGTTGCATGATTGGCCCAGATGTCCTTTCCCGCCGGTAACTCCCGAGTCCTTGGGGAAGCAGATTCCGACTTTCCAAATGTTGCTGGAGCCTGCGTGCTACTATCTTTTTCGAGGACTTTGCCATACGTGTTTTGCAGGGTTATGATTCGGTATCCATTAAGTCTGGAGTCATCCTTACCTGGCTTTGGGAGGGGGACCAGGTAGCTATGCAGCCAATCGTAGGGTATTTCCGCCGTATTGATGCTTAGGTTGAAACAATGAGCCATCTCCTCCAAGTCCCAGTTTATCGTTAAAGCCTATAAACATGAGTGTGGAAAATCTAAAATCAAACAATGTTAAAAAAGGGAAAATGCGAAGATGTTGCTTGTCGTGAATTCAACGAAGATTGGATGGAGAAATGTATGTTTATGTCCAGCCTTAGTGGTAAACCAGTTTGCTTAATCTGCGGATGTTTTGTTTCTGTTACAAAAAAAATTAATCTGGAACGACACTTCACGACCACACATTCAGACATAAATGCTCAATATCCGATCACTTCGGAGTTAAGAAAAGATTTCATAGAGAAAGGTCTCTGACCAGGCAGCAGTCATTTTTCACCAAGGCTAACGAACAGAGCAAGAGTGCTGTTGTTTCGTCGTACGAAGTCGCTCTTCTGTTGGCTCGCATAAAGAAGCCGTTCACCGATGAAGAAGAAATAATCAAGCCATCCCTTAAAATTGCTGCTAGAATGCTTGGCAAGAAAAAGTATGAAACCAAATTTATCAGATTCCTTTGTCTAATAATAATATGGCCAGGCGAGTTGAAGAATTAGCCAACGATGTTCATCGTCATGTCGCAGCACATATCAAACATTGTAACAAAAAATGTTTCATTGGCAGTGCATGAATCCACTGACATTTCTGACACAGCTCAGGTCGCAGGTTTTGTTCGAGCAATAAACGATAATTTTGAAATCATTGAAGAACTTCTAGGACTTGAATCAACGCATGCAACTACAAAAGGGTCTGATCTGTTTAAAACTCTGAAGTTGTGTGTAGAGAAAATCAACGAAGAATGGACCAAATTGGATAGTGTATGCTCCGGATTTGACGGGTATAAAGTCTTTATTTCTAGCATTATTGGAACAGTTTCTTGGCAGCAATATATTAAAATATTATTGTATTATTCACCAAGATGCTATGTGTGGAAAGATTTTAAATCTGAAACATGTCATGGATGTTGTTCTGAAATGTGTGAACAAAATTCGAAGTAAGGCCCTGAACAGCCGTTAGTTCAAATAGTTTCTATCAGACCTGAACGAGGAATACGGTGAGCTACTGTTGAACTGTGATGTCAGATGGTTATCTAAAGTGAACGTTCTGTCACGTTTCTGGGCACTGAAAAATAGTGTCTATCTGTTTATGTCTGGAAAAAATGCATTGCCTTCAGAACGGGAATGTCTGCTGAACGATGACTGGCTTAATGATCTGGCATTTTTGGTGGGCAGTACATCTCATTTAAACTCTTTACATGCGAGGATCAAGGGAAAAAACAAACTATTCACAAATGTGTGCGATGACATTTCTTCATTTAAAATGAGACTACGACTGTTTATCGTACAGCTTACTGAAGGGACTTTAGAGGTGTTTCCAACTTGTGATGTAAAAAAAATATGACTTGTTACAGTACAAAGTAACGGTTGAGAGTCTTCTGGATATCTTTCAGTCGAGATTTCAAGAGTTCACAATAGAGGAGGATAATGTTGCCCTCTTCATAAATCCGTTCGTATTTCCTGATGCTAAGCTCTGCCAATTATAGCAAAACCTTCAGCACGAAGCAATTTATTTTAAATGTAATTCTACACTAAGATGTAAATTTCTGGAGCTGCCTGCTTGATCTTCAGCTGATCATATGATTTAATTCTGGCGACTATTGCCTGCCGAACAATTTGAACACCTGCGTTTATTCGCCCAGAGATACATTTGCCGTTGTGGTTCGACTTACCGATGCGAGCTGTCATTTTCCCCAATGACAGTTATTAAAACAAATACAAGCAACGTTCAACGTTCCAGACTCACCGACAGTAGACTAGCTGCGCTTATGACAGAGCACGACAGATTTATGCCTAGACATTGATTAACTGACATCTGATCTTAAGTAACTGGTTATGGAGAAAAGTTACAATTGTAAATTAATTACATTAATGGCGATTTTCGAAACTGATTTAAAATTTATTGTTACATGAACTTTTGATTTTAAACACCCCCCCCCCCCCCCCCCCCCAAAAAAAATAAAAATAAAATAAAAAATAAAATAAAATAAAAATAAAATAAAATGACCGCAATATAGTACTGGCACTGAATACCTTCAAAGTTTTAGAATTTTGTTGACAAAAGTTAAGAAAGGTAAGAATGATATTGTACGACTTTTATAATTTTATAACGTTGTCGCCCGCTTAACTACCGAAAATAGTAGATAAGGCCCTTTACTTGAAAAGCTTGGAAACCACTGATCCTAACGAAGTGCAGTGTTGACTCAAGCAGTATTTTAGATGCAGAGAATAGAACTGGAACTTCACGACAGGCGCCTTGGGGATCAGAAGAAAAACTAAGTCCCACAGACGCCTTCTTCCAAAACCACTGTCACCCTTCAATATAATAGCTACTCGCTTCAGTGTCATTGATGCTTAATATTTAAAGGCTTGGCAGCTTTAGCAAGGAAAAAACTAGTATTTCTAGTGGTAAATCTAAATGGTAAAAATCCACTCCCCCCCCCCTCCCCGCCACGTTCCAGTGTTAAGTCTTTCTGTGAAATAAATTCCTATCTATATACTTACTAAACTGAACCACTTTCAGTAGAGTACAGTCAATAGTAATTAATTACTTAAAATTAAGTGACAGGGTGAAAGTTTGTTACATTGTTGTCTTCCTATCGCCCTGTGGCGAGAACGGAAGGCTGGGGGTTCATTTCTTTTCAGGTTGTATGATGGAGAGATAATTAAGCCTACGGTCTTTTCACCGAAGTACCGTTGTTCGCTTTAGCTTCCCTTAAAACTTGCCATTGTAAGGAGTCAAGAATTCTTCTGAGACCTGTATTTTTCATACAGCCTGACTAACTATGAGCCATTTATATCTTTACTTCCTTCAGTGGGTTGACTTTCCTTTAGTTAGTCTTTTAGTCACTACTTGGGGATGAGGAAGGTCTCACCTACCAGAGACAAAACGACTGATTGGGGGCTCGGGTCAAGGATATTATTTTGTCGATTGTTTTCGTGTACAGATTTCTAATTTACATGTCGCTAGATCACACTATTAACAAGTGGATCTTCTCGCAAGTAGGTCTGGTATAATATTATTATTGGAAATATGAATAAAAAGAATACTAGTAATCATACCAATATCAACATCTTATACTAATTAACAAGAGTTAAATGATTTATCACAATTGTTTTACGACATTACAGTAGAACTAAACCCAATATTAATACACCAAACCGAATAGTATACAACTAAAATATATAACCAGATAATATACAATACAGAAAATAACAGAACTAATAGTACCTAAAAGTTAGGGGGATATAATAATTAAGAAGGCAAGGTGGGTGAACTAAGAGGTAGGCATTTGTGTGTTTACTGTTAAATACTTAAGTATTTAACTAATTTTGATTAGTGTGTAATTTTACTTGGGCAGAATTGCATTTTCTCTACAGGTAATTAATTGTGCATTGGTAGTAAGTGATTTATTACAAGATTTTCAGGTTAATTAACATATCGTCTTAGTGCCCAAGTACCATGTATTTTGACAGACAACCCACTACACAGGATGTAAAGAAGAACGGGACTTTGCTAGTATATGAGGGTGCTAAATTGAGCAAGTATTCAAAGAAGCTAAGAGATAATGGAGAATAGAGCAGAGGGGCATAATCAAGGAGGGGGAGAAAGGCGAAAGAGAGGAAAGAATAAGACTCAAAATCCAGATGGCTGTCAACAACTCAACTGACAGGTCTCATTGGGTACTTCTCACACACCCATACAAGACAACTTGCAAGTCGTGTGGGAGGCAAAATGTATGGTTCATTTTATTGCCGTTGGCTCGCTTACAAGCGGTAAACAGTCGCTAATGCAATACACAATATACAGCCACAGAATTATCTAACACAAACTGCTAACCCTATGCTAGTTCTATCTATTAGTGAACACAAAACTCCTAACGCTATTCTAAACGATGTGAACGCCTCAAGTCCAGTCTCCCGTCTACCTAACCTCTCTCCCGTGGTTACACACCACGCGGGGTGACCTTCACCTTCGTGCGTGTTACCTCACATCGCACTCTGCTGGCAAACGTGGCCTGTTGAGTGTCTACTCAACTGTGCTATGGCTTCACGAGGTGTGGTACTATCGAGTCTTTGACACACACCCACCCCTCTTGTGTTGCGTCATCAACTTTCACTCATTGGTTGTGACGCAAGAGGCTCCTAAACAAAAAATTAGTGTCTCTAATTTTTGTCAAAGACTCTAGATAACCTGGCTTTGGGCATTCCAATGAACTATTAATAACTATTGTCACAATGTAGCAAAGCCTTATTTGGCTACTGGCAATCGCCACAAACTTGACTGGTTGGCGTGAGCCCCTTCTCACATGCTATATTATATTTATCAGAGGTATGTCTGAACCGGACCGTTGTCTTATAAGACCTGCCCTCACATAGTAAATTAACTTACTACCCATACAAAGTTGACTTTCTTAGGGTCAACACATGAATTATTTCATGTCCCCCATATAATATTTAACAACCATTCTAAAAGAGTGTGTGCGATAGGCTTTACCTCCTTCGCTTCCGCGCGTAAGACTTTATTTCACTGTTAATTTAGTTCTTCGTTGTCCATTATGTCCCCTGGCCCCATAGTTATCTGTCTTTGATTTACAAATAGTGTATGCAATTTATATGTTTGTTTTTCTGTTTGTTTGTGTGTTTGGATGTAATAAATCTACTAATCTAATTTCTATCCTCTATTTATAAATTCTATGTGTATGTATGTTAGTTTTTTTGAGTGTCATAATTTGGTTCAATGTGGCCACAAACAGGTGTATAACACTAATTCGTGACTACATTCACTTGTTATGAAACCCAAAATACTGTAATCTAAGTTCTAAACTATATTACAGACAACACATTCACACTAACACAATTTCACTAACGAAAACTTTACATTCTAACATACCATTCTAATTCTATAACTAAGTATTTAATGTGTTACCTAAATTTATTAAATTTGTTATGTTAATTATATGATATGATTATATTACTTCTTATTTTTTTCTAATCTAAGTGATGTAATCTAACTATTTAAATGCAATTGTTGTGATGTGAGTTATGTACCTTAATTAAATGGATTATGTGACCACAATTTATGTACTTTTCTAAATACTATGCTAAATAATGTTTTTAAATGCACAAAGGAATTATATGAGTGATGTTCTTAATCTAACTGGTGTAAATGCTGTATGTTACCTTATCTACTCTTTTTAATCTATTATGATGTCAAATGATGATACTAATAAATGGTAATATTTGAAAGATGGTATGGTTTCATTAAGATGGAATAAACTAACTACAATGAAACTAAGTGAAATATAACAATCTAAATGGTACTTTTCATATCATAAATTTAATTTAACTTGTAATAAACTATTCTTATGTCTAAACTAATATTCTAATCTAATTTTAATGGGTTAATTACTGTACTAACTACATTATTAAAATAAATGAGAACTGTTATAGTTCCTAACCTACATCTAATTTATCACTATCTTAAAATATTATATTACATATCACAATAAGTTTATATACATAGTATTTGGTTTACACAGGTTAGTAGTTGCCTTCATGTATGTGCAATGGTTGTATAGGCATAATATAACCACACACTTTGCCTGGGTATCTGAAATACATTACACAGTCATCTTAATGTTCTCTCGGTAGTGCACGTGTAGAGTTCGCTGGTGTTGTAGCTCTGTCTTTTCGTGTCTGTAATTAAGCACTGTTCTGACACTGTTTTCTGCGGTTCATATATATGATACACCGGAATGGAGCTTAGTTGGAAATGAGCTGTCCTAGTTCACACGGTGGTATCTAAGTATAGCAGCACAGTTCTTAATCTGATGTCCACGGACACATGATAGTTCATTGTTTTGGTACATGACTACACCAACAATGTGGATATGTATGTAAGCTATTTTACATCTTATATTATCAGATATTCATGTACCAACCATCACTCTACATTTACTGTTGGATTTCAGGTATTTTTACCCCAGATGGTAAAACTAGTGACCACCTGAATATCCGGTCATTTTGATGCACACCACTATGTATGACCGTGATCAGGGAGTTGTCGGTCTGGACAATGCAGTGAACATCCGTCAGAACTCGGTGGAGCCTTCTCACCGTATAGATGAAGCCTAGGGCTGCAACTGTGATATGGAATCTTTGGACTCAGCATGTGTGATCTTACTGCTCACGCAGCAAAGCGGATGGAAGATGCCCTCAAAAAAAAAATTGGCCTAGTACTGCAGTGATGGAGATTCTGCTGGCATATGACCTAAGATAATAAATGAGCCTAGGATTAGGCAAGCGGAGGGATTGGAATATTTACAAAAAAGGATCTTCAATTTTGACAATGCAGGAATTAATAATGCATCTTTCACATTTCATTTCCAGAAGATTTTAAGACATTGGAAAATATATTTGTAATTTCTGAGTAATTTACTAATCCCAAAAGGTTTCTGACCTGTTTCTTTCTGTTAGACATGGTCAGATTCATAATTTTGGTACTACTTTTCAGGTCAGTCTACAGTTGGACTTGAGAAATGACATGACCCAAAAATGAATTTATTTTAGGCATAATTTGACTTTGCTGGTTTGACAGTGAGACCGAAGCGTCGCACTCTGTCAAAGGCATGTCTCAGTTTCAGTAGGTGTATTGTCCAGTCATCAGTATTCTGATTTATTCATGTGTATTCTATAAGTTCACTACATGTATGCCCCTCGTCGGATTTGCCAGTCTCACTAACTAGTGTAGTTGCGTTGTGTATGTCTGTCGTCTGATCACTTGGTGTTGGTGCAATCTGTTCGTCTGTCACTACTTCTGTCTCTTGTCTTGAAAAGTGAGGTTTCCGCATGTTGACATGGAATATCTCTAAGTGTCTGTTTATCGATATTTCATAGTCAACATGTACCATGGTTATGTGCTACTTTGAATGGTCCTTGGCATTTCGTTTGTATGGAAGTAGCCTAAATCTGTCTTGATCAGGTTACAGATTACTTGTTTTCGCACATTTGTTTGTGTGCTTGTGGTAGAACTGACCCTTCCTCTATCAAATGGCTTGGGTGCCAGTGTAGAGGGTTGTATTTCAGCTGTAGGATGTTTACCCTTCAACTTTTGTATCAATTGATGACAGCCATTACCAGCAAATAGATCATGACAAAATAATTTTATGTTATTGAAAAAACTTGGCCTGGCATTGCTGTATGCACGATGACCTGCACATGGTGTTTTGTGTGCATTGTTTAGCACACCTAACTGATGTTGTTCAAGTAACACCTGTTCATGGTTACTAGTAATATGACATGTAGTTGAAATGCCATTATTACGTCTAACGAACCAAGATGCATTCTTGGTCATTTTGGCTTTGCCTTTTGACAATTTTAAGTATGGAGACACATTAAAATCAGATTTCTGCTGGTGTATAAGTTTTTGTGTGTTTTTGTCATCTGTGCTGGTTGGAAAAAGCATTAGTAGTGCCTCATTTTGCAATGGGTCATGATGTTTTGAAGTGTCAACTCTGGTTGTTGCCTTAGCTGCATTTAATTTCTCCCATGCAACTATTTCTTCACTAGTACATTGTTTCAGTTGAGGTAAGCACCCCAAAATTAAATCTGTACAAGGGTTGTTAAGTATTGCACAAGTAAAGGTACCGGAAAGAAAAGGAGAATCAATACGGGCTTTTGCCAAAGGGTAAATTTCAACGTTACCCGAAAAGGTTCGGCATTTCACAGTGTCACCTGTGTAATCACCCGGACTCACTAGTTCTTTTCGAAGACCAATAAGGGTGCTGCCGCTATCCAGCAAACATTGGCATGGTACATCATTGACCATTGCATTGTGGAACACTAACTTGCCTCTGGAGGCTAATGCTGCATTCACACTCTCAGATGAGCATGGTACTGTATGTCCACATTCTAGTATTCCGTCTGCATGGAATTGGTGACATCGTTCACAGCTGTCAAAGCTTAATATATCGTTAGCAGCACACACATCCTCTGCTTGGTTAGTTGGTAAGTCACTTTCAATCTCACATTCATTCTCACTACCACTATCTGAAGAGGTGTCAATCAACATAGCGTTGTTAGCTTTCAAACGTTGGCGGCCAAGGCACTTATTAGAATAATGGCCATAAGAGGAACAAAAAAAACATTTGATTGCACGCCTGTATGCAGACCGTTTGCTTTGCTGCTTCTTGATCACATTTTCAAGATGCGCCGGATAATTCGGCGATTTGTCGCACATAGCATAAGTGTCGTGCATTAGTTGACAGTACATGCATATGGAAACTTTTCTGTCTTTCTTATCATACTTCTGAAAAGGTTTTCTGTTACCCTGATAGTTTTTTGATTGGTCTTTGACAAAGGAAACTATCTCAGAGTCACTTGAGGTCTTAAAAATCTTTCTGTTAGAAGAAAAATATGCTGAGCCTTTTTTTTCGAACTGCTCGATGTTTTCAATGTCTGACTGCTGCAAAAACTTAGCAAAAGGAGAAGGTATAGTAGATATACACTTGTCCATAGCTATTAGGTTTTTTAATCTATCAAAGTCTTTTCCTATGTTAGCTGCTTTAAGCCACCTGTTTAGTACACTCTGCACATTTGAAAAATAATCTATAAAAGTTTCACTAGGTTTAGGTTTTAAATTTGAGAACTGAACCTGATACCCAGGGGCATCAAGTAAAAAGTGCTGCATAATCCTATCATGGATGTATTGATAGCTAGATCTAAGTTCAATAGGAATAGACTCTATTACTTTAAGGGGCTCACCACTTAGATTCTTCATGTAAATCGGAGCCCACATATCTAAAGGGACTTGGTGATATTTAAATTGATACTCTACATTCTCTGTCCAGGCAGATATGGAGTCCTCTTTACAATATGGTTTGATAATATTTTTGTATTTGTTGAACTTATTTTCCTCTTGTTGACTTCTTAGTTTAGTGGCAGAGATCTCTGCGTGTGAGTCTACATCCATGCTTTTCATCTTTAATTGTGTCTCTGATTCTACCTGAATTTGTTTTTCTTTAACTCTTGCCATTTCATCTATCTCTTTTTGCTTTAGATCTAATTCCTTTTGTTTTAATTCTTTCTCTTGATCTAATTGTTTTTGTTTCATCTCTTTATCATGTTCTCTTTCTCGTGCGCGTTCGTCCCTCTCCGCATTCTCTTTTCGTGTTTGTTCCTCTTTTGTTTCTTTAAATTTCTGATCAGCATATTGTTGTAGTTCTTTTCCTGTTAATTCTAGTTCTTTGCCTGCTTTTATGAAATCTGATAAAGTTGCCATCTTACTTTAGTACTTGGCTAACAGTGATAGGCAATGATGACTTTAAACAGTTATTTATCTTTGATATGTTATGTTTGTTTTTATCTGATCACTATCAGTTGTGCTTTCTGTTTATACCCTGCCCAGATTTATCTTGCAGAAAAAACAGAGTATACAAATATGTCAACGCGTTACATGCTGAAAAAGAGATGCACTATTAATCAAATTGCATGACAAAATATATAAGTGTACTCAGCTTAATGTGGGAACGAAGCTCCTTTGACACAGGTCACCTTGTTTGGTACACTGGGGTGGCGACACGTTTCGTACGTAGCACACGGTATTTGGCCCACAGGTGTATGTGCACAGCTGTTGTTTGCCCTCTGATATATAGGGCAGCAGTAAACACGCCTACTAAACGATATGATTTACTCGACAACTAAGGACAATGACTTAGACAATGACAGACTTACGAACACCTAGAATATGTATTAATTAATTTTAATGTCAATGTCCTGTCTTTGTTTTAAACAATAATTGCCTTTCGTTACTAACCTAGTTAATTTCTGTAAACGTTGTGCAGCTAAGTATCAGATGCTTAGCCCGAAAATAGTTCCATCGTGACGATAAGCAAAGAGAAAATAGACCCAAAAATGAATAAATGCTTGTAAAGAAATCAAAATAACATAATAATGTGTCAACAAATAAATATATTCATTTAGTAACTTAAATAAGTAAATAATAAACAATATACAGCACAGATTCAGGCGGGCCGCCGCTAAGCGATTTTGTAAACACTCGACTGCTTTATGCTAATGACGCAGAACAACTGTCTGTCAATCAATCTACGTCATCGCGCAGCGCTATTTTTAGATCTCAAAAATCAATATTGTCGGCTGCCTGTGTATTCCTGCGCCGTGAATCATGTTTGGTGCTTATTCAAGAATAAATTGGTAAATATATGAATAAATATAAGAAAATAAGAATATTAATACTTACAGCTTCGAAGAATACATGATTTCATTCAATAAATATATCATAAACACAATTAAACACTATTTTGTCACGATAGGCATATTTCTAGCTCGCAAATTCTCCTGTCTGCACAAATTATTGTTACCACAAAAATTAATCCCTAGTCTGGAGCCCGTGGATGAGTGGATTAGCTTGAACTTTTCGTTCAAGCTTCACTTCTTGACACCACAATTACCCTTTTACTGTGGGTATTAGCTTGGCGCTTTCGTCCAAGCACCACTTTCTGACACCACAATCACCCTGGCCTGTCAACAACTCAACTGACAGGTCTCATTGGGTACTTCTCACACACCCATACAAGACAACTTGCAAGTCGTGTGGGAGGCAAAATGTATGGTTCATTTTATTGCCGTTGGCTCGCTTACAAGCGGTAAACAGTCGCTAATGCAATACACAATATACAGCCACAGAATTATCTAACACAAACTGCTAACCCTATGCTAGTTCTATCTATTAGTGAACACAAAACTCCTAACGCTATTCTAAACGATGTGAACGCCTCAAGTCCAGTCTCCCGTCTACCTAACCTCTCTCCCGTGGTTACACACCACGCGGGGTGACCTTCACCTTCGTGCGTGTTACCTCACATCGCACTCTGCTGGCAAACGTGGCCTGTTGAGTGTCTACTCAACTGTGCTATGGCTTCACGAGGTGTGGTACTATCGAGTCTTTGACAATGGCTGATATCGAATCCAGGGATATGATGCAGATGAAGCAAGCTGAATTGGACAACCAGTTGAAGCAAGCTGAATTGGACAGCCAGCTGCAACAGGATGAACTGGATTAATAGACAAGGCAGGCTGAAATGGACAAGGAGATTAAATAAGCTATCTTACCAAGTAAGATGGCAGGAGTTAAAGTTGAGGAAACTATAACTACAAAATTCAGAGACCTCAAGATTCAGAAGTGCCAGCTCACCAGCTCACAGTAGTGACACTTCGACTGGGACTACTTCCTCTTATGGTTGTGAGAGCTTTCCACAGCTCCCCTTCAATGAAAAGGAAGAGAAATGGATTCGTATATTGAGATATTTGTATTAATTGCGAAGCTTATAATCTTCCTCGTTATAAATGGAATGTCAAGTTGTCCTAAGGGTCAAGAGGACCGACTTATGATATTTTCAGTAAACTACCTCCTGGTCTTGAAAAGGACTTCGATACCTTAAAAAATGCTCTTCTCAAACGGTATGAGTTGAGGTCAGCGGTGTATTAGTTGATGTTCCGAAATGCAAAAGTTCACAGGGAGATTGGTTTGCTCAGTTCGCCTCCCGCATATACACCTCTTTCACTAAGTGGGCTAGGCTGAGTGAATTTGATGCGACCTATGAAGGTCTGGAGGAAATTATACTGGCTGAGCAGTTAAAATTGACTCTACCAAAATCTGTACAAACTTGTGTAGAAGAAAACGGCGGTGCTAAGTGTGAGAAGATTATTTACCTTTCCGGAAGTCATCTGACAGCTCACAGGGAAGTGATAACCACAAATACTCATAATAATTATAAAGCCACTCTAGGACAACAGTCCACGAGTTATCAACCAAATAACTCTTCAGGTAAGGACAACAGGGGACACACTGTTGGTCCTCATCACAATCAAGGTAATGCCGGTAATAGATAGTCATCTTAGATTCAACAACCGTCCGTTACAAGATGGGGGAACCAATACTGTAAATGTTACTGCACTAATGACCACTACTGTAGTTTCTGCAAAAGCAAACTCCTGGTACACTACGCGGCCTGTTTGACTACAGGGGCTAGAACCCACCAATGAAGGACATCTGATAATAATCAAAGGCCTCCAGTATTCGAGACAATTACTGTCAACGGAAGTCAAGTACAGTGCTTGTACAACATCGTACTTCAAGATGATGCTGTCCTTGTTGTCCGGCACTAAAACCATTGTTGTAAAAGGTGAAACCACGAGCTCCCAAACAATGAAAGTACAGATTGCCAAGGCTTTTATGACGTCTAAGTACGTCACAAGAACGATTTATGTGGCAGTGATAGAGGGTCCAGCTTATCCATTCATGTTAGGATGTAGGTATGTTTATCTGGGCAAGCGAAAATCACCAATGTATGAAGCCGCCTTGCAGACTCGCCAGGATTATAAGTTGGGAATGTCTCTTGCACATGTATCAGGTATTTCATTGTCAACAGACTGGCCAAGATAATTTGGGAATGTTTCCTATGCATGTATTAGGTATTTCATTGCCAGCGCACTGGCAAAGATGATAAGTTGGGAATGTTCCCTACACATGTACCAGGTAGTTCATTGCCAACAGACTTTAACACGAAGCTGAGTGGGAAACCAGAACATGCATTCTAGCTTTGAATGTACTTATTTGAAATCAGGACATTAGTGATACCATGAGAAGCCCATGATGGATTGAGTCCGGACGCCGACCTATATATACTTGATTGTGTAGATACAATCACCTGCACCCGTGTGTTACCAGACCTTCATATCGGCAGCAAGGAACATTAACCCTGTAGTCTACCGTGCGTGTCACAAGAAGTGACTAATGAGGACTGGCATCCCATAGACAAGTATAGATACACAATCCAACCAATCAGAAATCTCAACACATATCTGAGCATGAGTTGGTTGAGGACCCATGTTTCACTGGGAAATGAAGGGTATCAGAAGAAGTCTTTCGCCTTTGGTTCCTGCTGGCTTGGTTCCTTACACAGTCCGGGTTGTGTAGATGTGTTTTATAATTAAGAGAAAGATGGTAGCCACCCCCACCATTTGTGGTAGTGTCTAATCTCCTTAGTACGGTGAATAACTTGGAGAATCTGTGTGCATGCTGCGCATGATAGTAGTTCCTCGAAAATAGACCACAGAAGAGCAGGCTGAATTAGCAACTGCCCAAACTAAACCTCAAAATTGTAAAACCAACTCATCAACAGAAGGCTGGGGACAGATATGATCACCAATACCACCATGGTCTATAAGATGATTGGCAGTACACGAGACAGAAGGCTGTGGACAGGCATAATCACCAATGCCATACGAAATGGATATTTCAAAGAATTGCAGTTCATGAAACAAAACGTTGTGGACAGACATGATCATCAATGTCACACGACATGTACCGGAAGAAGAAAAAGGGAGAGAGAGTGTGAGTGAGAGAGAGAGAAATAGTGACAGAGAGAGCTAGAGATCGAGACATAAAGAGAGAGGGGCAGAGGCAGAGAGAGATGGGGAGAAACAGTTGGGAGAGTGAGTGAGAGAGACAGAGAGAGAGACAAAGAGAGAAAGAACTAGAGAGAGAGAACTAAAGAGAGAAAGGGAGAGAGTAAAAGAGAGAGACAGAGAGAGAGTGAGAGATGGAGCTGTGTTGGTTATGAATCCTCTAGAAGAGTTGTAACAGTGGTTGCTGCAGAGACTGCTCCTCCCATGTGGGACCACATTACTAGCTCCAGGAGGCTGTGTTGCAAATCGCTTCTTCCCTTTTCATGCTCAGAAACCTGCGAGACTGATGCAGGAACTTCACATCTGAAGAGAGGCATAATAGGATGCGCCCAGCTCATATTTCAGCACAGCACACAGGGACCTGTTTAGATTATGTCTTCATTGGAAGTTTATCCTTCCTCCACGGGTTTTGGATATCTGATGTTGACAGACTAAAACACAAAACCTCGAGTACTTCTCTCTCTCTCTCTCTCTCTCTCTCTCTCTCTCTCTCTCTCTCTCTCTCTCTCTCTCTCTCTCATTTTAGTTATGGATGTCTCCCCCCTCCCCCAATTTTACTGGCACCTTGTCATCTTGACAATGATAGTTTGTTACTTTGCGCTTTAAAAACGGCATAATAACTACACCACATAGCGGGGACCAGGGATGGAGTTATTCACCTCCATAGCACAAAGACTGGGCTGAATTGTAGAGACCTTATATTGTTCATGCAGCATGATCCCACTCTCGGTCTGTCTAGTTTACTTCAGAGGAAAGGTACCACCAATACATTTGGAAAAAGACAAGATAAAGAAGCTGTCGGATCAGCAAAGTAATGCTCTTACTGTCCGCATGTCAGAGCTTTGATCTTAGACCAATTGATGACCAATCTCAAGACCTGGTCTGGCCTGCTATGAAATTTAGCCTTCATGTTGCACTTATTCGCACTCGGATAAGGCTTGTCCCCTCCGGCCGAAGACGTGTGTACAATGTGGGGCGTCGCTAAACATTCGGCACTAACAGAAAGCATGTAGTACTGTCTACTGTTGTACGGTATCTCAGTCAGATCTAAGACACCCTACCATGATGTAAAACTGCCTGACATCTTCTTTCTTAATCTGCTTCTTTTCTCCTCCAAATTGCCCTGAAGTACTTCATTTTCAGTTATGAGAAGAAATAAATTGGAGAACTTGGTGACTACTGGCAAGATTGAGGGGGAAAAACAAGAGGAAGGCAGAGAAATAAATATCTGGATGGCTTCGTCACGTGGCATGGTCGAGACAAGAGCACTGAGTTGATCCATGACACTGGTGATTGAGTGAGATGGCGAGACATGACCGCCCACGCTTACCATCATGGCCCATGATGATGATGATGATGATTTCAGTTTTAGCCTTTTTAGTGGTGTGCCCAAGGAACGTGGGTTGCCTTCTTCTGATTCAAGTAATCGGTTATGTTTGTAAGTTAACTTGTCAAGACATCATCACTGTGCTTGTAAATGGTAATAACATGGTAGTCTCATCAATCTTCAGACACACCATCTGTGACTCGGTGTTATCAAATGGGCACTAATTATCATTAAATGTATGGGCACCAGATATAAAGTTGACCACATTACCGCTGGCATGCTGTCTTGTGACTGGACATACAGATCTAGCCTGAATAGCAGAATAGGGAAAATAGCAGGTCAAGCACAAAATGCCGTTCATACCATGAACCGTATTGGGTTTATTGTAAAAATAGTAAATAAATCCCTCATTTCCATGCCTTGAGAAATATTGGGTATGAGGTTCCCGAATCAGGGTTAGGTGAAGTCAGGCGCTGGATGATTGTCGTGAGTAAGTGAACAGTTTATCAGAGCTGGTAATGGCTGTAGGTGTGCTAGGCACTGAATGTCATGATGACACACTGGCTAGGAGGACCTGTCCCGTATGGGAGCTGGCCTCACAGAAAGCAGTTGTAACCATCTGTGAGTACTGATCACAGTCCGTCACCATTGGAACATTCATCGTTATATAGAACAGTGTGAATAAGCTTCAAAACTAGTAAACAAATAAACTGACTATGTGTATATGAGATGTGTGTTTGCATGCAAGCATATGTATATATGCAGGTAGGCAGGAGTGTGTGTGTGTGTAGGTAGGTAGGTAGGTAGGTAGGTGTGTGTGTATGTAGGTAGGTAGGTAGGTAGGTCGGCAGACAGACAGGCAGGCATGCATGCATGCATGCATGTCTATTAAGATCAAATTCGAAAACTGATGTACAGAGTGCTGCTTTAAAAAATGCAATGTCACAAATCAAATATTACTTTTCCAACGTCCCCATCTTACGCTTACCTAACAAGGATATTTCGAATACCCTTAGGACATATGCCAGTGCCACGACGATCTCAGGCGTGTTACTTCAGGCCTACAACATCGTAAGCCATCCAGCAGTTTATGTAAGTAGGAAAATCACCCCAGCAGAATTGCGCTATGGTGTTTCACAGCTTGAGGCCCTCGCAATCGTATACTGCCTCACTAAATTGACGAAATACTCGCCGGGACACACTTCCTCATCGAGACAGACAATTCTCCATTGTTGGTGATCCAAAAAGTACAGCCCAGGAACAATCGCATATATCTGTGGGCACTTATCCTACAAGACTATTCGTTCTCCATCAGACATTTTAAGGGCTCGAAGAACATTATTGCTGACTTGCTTACAAGACCTTCGGACCTTCCAGTCGACCAGATCAACGAGACGACAACATCTCCAGTCATCTAGAGCGACTAGTTAATTAGTTATTTTAAATAGTTAGTAGTATTTTAGTGAAGTTGCATAGTCACGTATATTTTCCTCAGTACTTAAATAACAGCAAATTAATATAGTATAACTATACCTTTTGTAAGTAATACTTTCTTTTTCTGAATGATAGGAATAGAGTTTTGTCATACAACAAATTACAAAGGTTTCAAAATCATTGCATTTACAATTCACATAGTATAACTAGCTAAGTACGTAGTAAAGAGAAACATTATTTAGATATAAAGGGAGTAAGAAAGCTTACAGAATAATCATTCTTTTTTGTTTAATTACATTTATTTGATGTAAAACGTCTATTTGACGTAAACTACTGAAAACGTAAATTAGGGATTTTTGTTTTTGCTTTATGATTGCCTAGCGCATCAAACAGTCGTGTACATAAAGCGTCTCAATTATAAGATTAACTAATCACCTTATATTAACTTTAATATTTTTGTACTTTTAAAAATGATAAAGATTTTTAACTATACATACAGTATGAATGAATGAGTGAAAAATGTATAAAAGACGGTATCAATGTATTAAAAGAAGATGTGGAAATAATGGTGCACTTTTTTGCACAAATGCCTCATCGTAGTATTTTGTCTTCGTCTTTTGCAGCACACGTGAGTGTTTATTGTTTTATGTGTGTAGACATTATAGTTACATTGCACCTATAGATAGTTATTCAAGAATCACAGCTCGGTGACCC